>JAOTOM010001941.1:0-84931 GCA_034440615.1 Ashinkailepas kermadecensis | reverse complement strand
TATGGTGATTGTCGTGACTGACCTGATCTACACGTGCATTAACCTAGTTCTGCGTGATAGCTATCAATGATAGCTCTAGATTCGGCATGGCTTGGAATGGTGGGCTGGACTCTAGATATGGTGATGACTCTAGATTAGGCATGTCACGATATAGTAGGCTAGACTCTAAATATCGTGATGACTCTAGATTAGGCATGGTTCGGTATGGTAGGCTAGACTGTAGATATGGTGATGGCTCTAGATTAGGTATGGTTCGGCATGGTAGGCTGGACTCTAGATATGATGATGGCTCTGGGTTAGGCATGGTTCTTTCTGGTATAGGCTGGACTCTAGATATGGCGGTGGCTCTAGATTAGGCATGGTTCGGTATGGTAGGCTAGACTCTAGATAAGGTGATGGCTCTAGATTAGGCATGGCTCGGTATGGTAGGCTGAACTCTAGATATGGTGATGGTCCTAGGTTAGGCATGGCTCGGTATGGTAGGCTAGACTCTAGATATGGTGATGGCTCTAGATTAGGTATGGTTCGGTATGGTAGGCTGAACTCTAGATATGGTGATGGTTCTAGATTATGTATGTTTCGGTAAGGTAGGCTGGTCTCCAGATATGGTGAGACTCGGATATGGGGTCCTAGGTGAGGCCCGGACAGGTCGGCGCCGTCTAGGTCGTGCACGGCGCCGCTTTACCAGGGAGGCGGCCGTGGTGGTGGTTGCCGCCGTGGTGGTGGTGGTGGTGGTGGTGGTGGTGGCGGCGGCGGCGCCGGCACTGTTCAGCGCCACACTGCGCCGCACCATCTGGTAGTTGCTGAACGTCACCAGCGCCAGCGCCAGCAGCACGATCAGCGACAGACCCGTCGCCAGCAGGCGCGGATCGCCGACCGGCATGGTGACGGCACCGCAGGCAGCCGAGGTCAGTCGAGGTCAGCGGAGGTCACCAGGGCTCAGCAGAGTTCAACCCGAGTGGGCAGAGCCAAGATCAGGACGGCCTGGATCAGTGCGATCAGAAGTTCAGATCACAACCAGATCAGAACCAGATCAGAAGGCGATCCGGCTGTGGAGGGTTGCACCGCGACGGTGAAGGTCAGAGTGCTTCGACCCAGGTCGCTCCGGATGGACTCGGCTCGGTCAAGGTGAGTTAAGATGAGGCCACCCGGGGTCGATGTGGGTTTACGAGCTCAGCGAAGTCTGCAGAGGTCAGGAGAGGTCGCTACAGGTCGACAGCACCGCAGAACGTGGGCAACCTACGACCGTGACCTGTCTGGTGACCCGGGGCACTTCCCGGGCGACGTCCGCGAACCGATCTGACCGCTTGTTGGGGACGTCACGTGTAAAGCAGCGATGACGTCAGATATTTCGCAAGCTGTGACGTCATAAGTTCCTCTTCCGATGTCGCTCCAGATCCGGTGACGCCAGGCAGGTGACGTCAGGTGACTCGGATGTCACGGGCTCGCTGTCGCGACAAACTGTCACGGAACGCGTGCAGCGCTGGCGGAGATTACGTCAGAAATGTTACGGTGCAGAATCACCGGAGCCCTCGGCGGCAGATGACGTCAGAAATGCTGCGGTGCAGAATCACCGGAGTCCACGGCGGCAGATGATGCAGGCGCGCGTCGGAAGCGCTGTCGGCTGAGGTCAGCCACGCCGGAGTGGTCAGTGGCCAGCGGTCACTTGCACACCCCGTGACGGTGGAGGTCGCCGAGACCCGAGGTGGCAGGGTCTGTACTGTCGACTGCCGACGGCGCCCCGTGTTCCCGCCACCCACCGCGCCGCTGACCCACTCTCAGCACGCAAAAAGCGCGGGAAATCGTACGAAGCACGTGCCGGGCGGACTGAAACAGCCGACGGTCGGACAGGCGGATATCCGGCGAGAAGTGAAGAGCGAGTCGTGAGCGGCGGTGTCAAAAGAATACTCGGACGCAGGAAAACAATTGCTTTTAGCCGGTGTGTTTAGTCTTCAGATGGCAAATATTAGTACCGTACATCTAGCGATTCAATTCATGTCAGGAAAATAAACAAACAAAGATAATGAGGCCGATATTAATTTCTTGGACACACTTATATTGGACACACTTATATTGGACACACTTATATTGGACACACTTATATTGGACACACTTATATTGGACACACTTATATTGGACACACTTATATTGGACACACTTATGTTGGACACACTTATATTGGACACACTTATATTGGACACACTTATATTGGACACACTTATATTGGACACACTTATATTGGACACACTTATATTGGACACACTGATCAAGTAATGTGACAGTAGGTGCACGTTTTCATTGTTCAGAAAGCCCACTAACAAAATCAATACTTGCACTACTTCTAGCGTCATAGTGATGAACAAAAACAAGGGTTATAATGGTGTTTTTCTTCAGAGCTTATTGACTCTGCAGTACTGAGTGCCTCGCAGAAGAATGATCTTTCACCCGGGAGTCTTTCAAGTTGTTGAAATATCCAGAGGGTCTGATAGTGAAGTTGCGCCAAAAAGCGGAAAAGGTGCATGAAAAAGGCAAGCAACGAGTTTTGACAAAAAAAGTGCATGTCAGTAACAGAATCACAGGGAGCAGTCACCATCTCCTAATTCATAAAAGACACAATTTACATCAGTCTCTCAAAAGGGGTCAAAGTCAAAGACATAGTCAAGAAATGGGTCCGCAACGTGAACGAAAAAAGCATAGTCTACAAAATTCCTTGCGCAGGAGGATGTGCAAAAAGTTACTATGGGGAAACGGGGCGGGTGATAGGGGCTAGAATTGGGAAGCATCGTTCAGACATCAGATACCGTAGACTTTCGAATGCTATGGTAGTGCATGCCGATGAAGAAGGCCATCTCCTAACTTGGAAAGAAGCATCAGTTCTTAGTGATGGACTTCGGACGGGGTGTAAGAAGACGGTGGAATCCACGTATATTGCCAAACGTGAGAATAGCAATAGTGTTTCTGGTAGTTTCTGGTAGTTTCTGGTAGTTTCAGAATGCAAGTGCTGTAGCGGAACTGATTGCGGAATATGTTGAGAAGGGGAAGGTTGAACATCACTGTCGTTGTCTTTATTTGGTCGCTTTCAATTTACTTTGTCATTATTTGGTTTATTCGGCATCAGCGCATGCAAGCGCTGTACAATTTATGTCTTATGACCTGTGTTGAAATAATAACAAGTGTTAAATATCCGCATGGGTGTAAATCATCTGGGAGGTAGCTTCAGAAAGGCGTGAGGCGAAACTTTACTACTAAAATTATGCTCCCATTGCTCTGTGTTCTCACAATTTGTCATTCCATCCTAGCTAGTACACACACATACACACACACACCTACGCGCACACAAACACACACACACACACACACACACACACTGGCGGATCCAGGGGGGGGGAGCATTCCGGCCATGCCCCCCCAAGCGCCTCAAAGGGGGGCCATAGTGTCTTTGGCCCCCCCCCCCCAAACCAACAAAAGTAAACTGAATTAAAATGCAGTAACCTTTGCTGAGGTTAAAAAAATAGCGTTCAGGGTGAAATAATCTCCAATTTTAAAGGTATTTTGTTATAATTGTTTGGAAGCACAATATGGTAGCATAGTAGATTCTGACACATCGAGGGTTCTATGGTGTTCTATAGCCTTGGGTTATGTGCTGTTGAAGTTCTGCTTACAGCAAGAGATGACGAATCAGCAGTTTCATTATTCCTTCGTCAGATAGGTTCATGAAGTTTGTTTAGCCAGTAACGGGCAAGCGGACCCAGTGAGCCAGATTTCGAAAGCGGAATTTGAACAGGATGTTTTGTGCGAGTGACCAGTTGAGCCCAGTTGAGCAGCATGCTTCGTATGTTGGTGTTGGGGTTGCTAAGATGAAGAGACAGGCTACATTGACTGATATTTTCAAGAAGAATAGCAAGAGGAGGTATGTATTTATATCCTGAATAAGAGATAACTGGTGGGTTTGCATGTTCACTGGCGGATCCAGGGAGGGGCCATTCCAGCCATGCCCCCCCGAAGCGCTTAAAAGGGGGGGGGGGCATAGTTTCCTTTGGCCCCCGAAACCAACAGAAGTCAACTAAATTAAAATGCAGTAACCTTTGCCGAGGTTAAAACATTGCGTCTGCATGACAGAATCTCCAATTTTAAACGATTTTTTTTCCAAAATTAAAAAAACTTTGGAAGCCAGTATGGTAGCATAGTAGATTCTGACACACATCGAGGGTTCCATGCTGTTCAAGTTCTGCTTACAGCAAGAGTTGACAAAATCGGATCCGCCAGTGTGTAGGGTAGAGTGGGGTAAGATGCCCCCTCGGGTAAGACGCCCCATCCCCTCTATAGGCTGATCAAAGAACTAGAGAACATATCTGAAGTTCTTGATTGGAAGCAGAACCCACGGTTGTTTATTGCGCAAAAAGTTGGTCCGTTGCTGCAAGTGCGTGACGAGGGCTGAGTGTTTCTCTGTTTTTTGACGTTTTCGATCATGAAAGTTTAACAAAATAGTTGCAAATATCTGTCCAAATAATATACTTGCGTGCTGTAGGACTTTCCATCGCGGAACATAATATATTTTGCCTCTTTAGGGTGTTATTCTCCAGTGCGCCACGATCGCCCTATTTCTGTACGCTACGTGCGACAAAATGTCGGCATTGGTGGGTAAGACGCCCCACACATCGATGGGGAAAGACGCCCCCGGGGGCATCTTACCCCATAGGCGTCTTTCCCGCCGGTAGTTTACGAATGACACATTCCTGTTGTAATATGTAGCTAATTAGCTTTCATACCTCGAATATGTTTTTATATATTTCTTTTGTCACCCTCGGGGACGTACGAACTATTGAAAGTGTTCGTGAAGAGGGGAGGGGGGGTAACCCACAAGGGATTGGGAAGCTGCGGTCTGAAATTTACCACGTACATTTTTCGTGTCGGGTAACATCTATACATTTTTCGTGTCGGGCCTTTCCAAATTGGGGGCTTGAATGCCATCCCCTCCCTGCTTGTTACGACCTTGGTCATTCGTAGATGACATACTTACCTAAATGTGAAAGTGTCTGTATTAATCGATCTACCCATATCTATAACAGATAATATCCAGATAATAACAGATCTACCCAGTCAATTAATCAAGATAATAATACTGACTTTACCCGAATACTATAATACGAATTTTTATGCACAAAATTTCGCCAGACTGTGTGAAAATATTTGTACCTAGCGAAGAGCATCACCCTTGCACATTATTTCAAGGCTTGCCAAAGTATTTCCAGTTTGTTCCAATATGTGAAGCAAACACCAGCGGCGCGGGAACTGTTTCAAAGTTGGGGGCCAAACAACTATTTTTTGGCAGAATGTTTCCAGTCAACGCCAAAGGGTCAATGTTAAAAATCACTAAAGTTGGTTGGGGGGGGGTGGGAGGCTCTGCCCTTCCTGTTCCCCTCACCCCCCCCGGTTCATGCGTCCTTGGCAAACACCATCAGATAATACTTTGCCACAACCCTAATCAGTTTGTATCAATTTCCACCAAAAATTTTCTAATTCCGATATCATTTTCAGGGTCACGTAGCATGGCACGAACCAGAACCAAGACCTCTGACCGAGGCTCCTATGGCCAAGAGAGTCTCAAGCAAGCACTTCAAGCCATACGTAGTGGATCTTCCCTGCATAAGGTCTCCAAAATGTACAAGGTATCCAGAAAAACACCGCGTCGCCACCGAAACAAGAAGGTGCTGGTCCCGGAAAGTCTGGGAAGGTCTACAGACATTCCAAAGGAAATGGAGGAACAACTCGTACAAAAGATGAAAGAAATGGAGAAACTTCTTTTTGGGCTCACAGCACTGGACGTACGGCGTCTAGCCTACGAGTTCGCAGAGAAGATGGACATGACAGTGCGGTTCGACAAAGAGCACAGGATGGCTGGGAAAGACTGGCTTTACGGATTTTTGCGTCGCCACCCAAGCCTGTCGATCAGGAGCCCAGAAGCCACAAGCCTATCCCGAGCCGTCGGATTCAACCGACCTCAGGTCAAGAAGTTCTTCGACGCATACGAATCAGTTCTCGACGGAGGCGACTACGGGGCCCATGAAAGTATGGAATATGAATGAAACTGAGGTGACCAACGTACAAACTCCAGGGAAGATCGTTGCTTCCAAAGGCGTTAAAAGAGTCGGGAAAATCACAAGCGGAGAGCGCGGCAAGACTGTCACTGTTCTGTGCGCAGTCAACGCGGATGGATTGTACTTACCTCCAGTCTTCGTCTTCGGCAGGATGAAGATGGTTCAAAGCCTGATGAACGGTGCGCCGCCAGGCTCGGTGGGAACGTGCACTAAGTCTGGATGGACAGATCAGGAGGTTTTCCTCACGTGGTTCCACCATTTCCTGGCGGTGGTGAAGCCCTGAATGCAGGACAAACACGTGATCATCCTCGATGGCCATCACAGCCATAAGTCGCTCGAGGTCGTCGACATGGCTCGGGAAAACGGCGTGACAATCATCACACTGTCGCCGCATTCTACTCATAGAATGCAGCCGCTAGATGTGGCGGCATTCAAGTCCCTCAAGAGCGTGTACAACAACGCGGTGAACACCTGGATGCGTACCCATCCAGGTAGGCGCGTGAGCGAGTACGAGCTGGCTCAGATGTTCAGCACTGCCTACTCGAGATCTGCTACCATGGAGCGGGCGATCAATGGATTTAAAGCCTCAGGAATATGGCCCTGTGACATGGTTTTCACCGAGGATGATTTTGCACCCGCACGGATGACTGAGGAGGAGGCTCCCGATTCCCCCGCCGGTCTCGACGGTAGCGCGCTACAGTCGTCTCAAGAACCGGCGCCGGAGACTGCGGGTTCGAGCGCCACAGCTGCCGGTCTCGACGAGAGCGTGCTGCAGTCGTCTCAGGAACCGGCGCCGGAGTCTGCGGGCTCGAGCGCCACAGCTGCCGGTCTCGATGAGAACGTAGTGCAGCCGTCTCAGGAACCGGCACCGGAGTCTGCGGGCTCGAGCGCCACAGCTGCCGGTCTCGACGAGAGCGTGCTGCAGTCATCTCAGGAACGGCGCCGGAGTCTGCGGGCTCGAGCGCCACAGCTGCCGGTCTCGACGAGAGTGTGCTGCAGTCGTCTCAGGAACCGGCGCCGGAGTCTGCGGGCTCGAGCGCCACAGCTGCCGGTCTCGATGAGAACGTAGTGCAGCCGTCTCAGGAACCGGCGCCGGAGTCTGCGGGCTCGAGCGCCACAGCTGCCGGTCACGATGAGAACGTAGTGCAGCCGTCTCAGGAACCGGCGCCGGAGCCTACTGGCTCGAGCGCCACAGCTGCCGGTCTCGAGGAGAGCGCGCAGCAGTCACCAACCAGCATTCTAGATATGTTATGCACCACTCCGCGAGCGGAAAAGAGAAAGAGATCTCGTCGGGCTGAACAAGCCACAGTAATCACGTCGTCTCCCAACAAGAAAATGCTTGAAGAAAGAAAAATGAAGAAGGGAAAAGAAAAAGTAGGGGCAGCTAAAAAGAAGGGTACAAGACAGACAAAGCCAGGATCGCAAAAGAAAAAACAACAAGCTGGCAAATCTGCAACGCCGCAAGAACCAGATGACACCAGGTGCATTATCTGTGGCATGAGATTTATCATGTCGTGTGAAGAGTGGATTCAGTGCGCAGCCTGCCAAGGCTGGGCCTGTGTGCTCTGTACCGACGTACAAGCTAAAGGCGATGGTGGCTACACTTGTGACCTGTGCCGCTAATACCTGATCTGTGCTGTCAGCGTATGTTTTAAGTTGAATTGAAACTTGTGAAAGCCTGCTATGCCCTATGGTGATGTGTTGGCACCAGCCTGGTGGAATTCTACCTTAAGAAGAATTCACGGGTGGCTGGTGATTTCGGTACCAAAGCGTTTCTTTTTCGCAAACTCAGAATAAAACATGAACGTTTGGTTGATTTTTTCGGTGAAGGGAAGGAATGCGTCTGCCGGTTGAAGTGCCTACGAAATCATGAACGATAAAGTTTGCATTTATGGCAATGGGGAAAGATGCCCAGGGCAGGGGCATCTTACCCATACCCATGGGGCATCTTACCCACCCCATGGGGTAAGACGCCCTTTTGCATGCCTGGTAAAATCTCAACAATGAGAAAACGAGACAAGTCTCAGTGATCCAGTGCATTCCAGTGGATAGAAAAATGATGGGGCTTCGTGTTGACATTCAGAGATCCAGGATTTGGGGGTTAATTTGGTCACAATGCCAATTTCCCTAAACCCTGGGCATCTTACCCCACTCTCCCCTACACGTGCACGAACGTTGACGTGGTACAAGACGTTGAATGCCAATTTCCCTAAACCCTGGGCATCTTACCCCACTCTCCCCTACACGTGCACGAACGTTGACGTGGTACAAGACGTTGAACGTGAACGTGAACGTTTTGGTAAACAAGAACAAAGATCCGGTAACATAGAAACCTCAATAGGTGTGGGTAGGCTGGGGCCCCTATATAGGAAATTATATTGTCAATGATTAGTTTATTTTTATTTTACTTATTATTTAAAAAATGGGTCCCTTTGCCAAATAGTGGTCGAAATCCGGTGCTTTTAAGCAAAAATAGTGGGAAAGTGGGCACCCTCCAAATCCGTTCTACCCCTCCCCTGATGCAATTCCTAGGTACGCCACTGGGGGAAGGGGAGGGGCTGACGCCGAAAACCGAAAGTTGCCCCCCCCCCAAACCGGTGGGCTAGATCCGCCAGTGTACACACACACACACACACACACACCTTGGGTTCTTTTACGACGCATTCAACCGCTAGGTCATATAGCGTCGCCAACCTCTCACGCTGATTGGTCGCGGGTGGACTCGGTAATGCCGTCGGTTGTGAGATTCGAACCCACAATCTTGCGATCAAGAGTCCGACGCTCTACCAACTGAGCGATTTTCAAGGACTGCGGGTCGTCTTTTTCTGGATCCCAGTGCGATTTTTGGCCACCGGCGTCATTTGTTTGGATGCCTAGCGCGAGTTTTAGCGACCTTGATAAGTTTTTAGTGGCCCAACACGTTTTGGGGACGTTTGGCGCGATTGCTGGGGCTCCAGAGTGATTGTTCATGCAAGGATTGTTTTCCTTCGTTGCCTCGGCTTCATTTTTTGGGGGACCCTGGTGGCACGTGTCGAGCCCCTAGCGTGATTTGCATGGGTCTGGACGCCACGTTTTGGGATCTCCAGGCTCAGCGTGATTTTCGGGGACCCCAGCCCGTCCTTTCGGACCTCAATCGTGATTTTCAAGGACCCGACACGACTTTTTTTGCGTCCCCAGCGTTATTTTCAGAGGCCCAGACGCGAACTTTGAGGCCCCAGCGTGATTTTCAGGGGCCCCGGTCTGACGTTTTTGTGATACCAGCGCGATTTTCAGGGTCCCGGCCGATCTTTGGCAACCCAGCGTGATTTTCAGAGGTCTTTTGAAGGCCCCAGCGTCAATTTCAGATTGGAGATTTCTTTGGTACCCAGCGTGATTTCCAGAGGCCCCGGCCGCACCTTTTGGGGTCCTCAGCGTGACTTTCAGGGAGGACGACGTTTCGGGCCCTCAGCGTGACTTTCGGGGGCGCCGACTTGAGATTTTGAGATTCCCAGTTTGATTTTCAGGGCGCGAATTTTTTGGGGCCCAGCAGTATTTTCAGAGGCCATGGTTTCACTTTTTGGAGCCCCAGGGTTACTTTTATGGGCCCGGAACGATTTTGTGGTGGCCTAAATGTAATTTTTAGTGGCCTCGGTGCTATTTTGGGGCCCAGGGCCATTTTCAGGGGGCCATTTTCAGGGGGCCATGTTATACTTTTTATGGCCTTCAATGTGATTTTTTAGCCGCCCGGTGCGATTTTTGGGTGCCTGGCGAGATTTTTAGGGTTCTTAGCGCAATGGTTACTCGCCACCAGAGGCGCAGCCAGGGGGTGGCAGAATCCTCCCTCCTTAGCACCCAAAAATACACTCGATCAATTGATACATTTTCAGATAGGTGCCATGCAAACCCAAAATTTTAGGCGCGCGTCGTGTGCTGGAAGCTTTTTCTATTTCAACACATTTTTGGTGTCGCCCCCCCTTAGCACAATCCTGGCTGCACTACTGCTCGTCACGGAGGTTCATGGACAACAAATGCGACAAACGAAATAACGCTCTTACCGGCCACATCCTTTTTTCCCTCAGAACACGGTACTTGTTTATCACCGGCTTACAATCGCGTTTACTATTGTGTATAACAACATATTGGGCCTCCCATGATATCCTCCTGCGGAAGTTGCAGTGGTACGGCGTCGACCCGAGGTGGATTCACAGCTACCTTACTGACCGGCGGCAGGTGGTGAGGGGCGGCTCTTTATCCCTTCCGCTATCCCATGGTGTTCCTCAGGGATCCCTGGTTGGTCCCTTGCTGTTTAGCATCTTCATGAATGACCTGCCAGCGTACCTTCCATACGGACGTCTGGTATCATATGCCGACGACACCCAGCTGCTAGACTCTGCACATCCTGATGAATTATCCGTTCTTAAATCCCGACAGGAGAACACCATCCTTGCTATTCAGTCTTACTTCACATCCAACTCCTTGAAGATGAACCCCACTAAAACTACCCTACTGCTTGTCGGCACGACCCAATCCCTAAAAAAGCCACATCCTACCAACTCAACATTGGCAGTCACGTCCTAACCCCCTCGCCATTCGTGAAGATGCTCGGAGTCATCATTGACCGCACCCTATCCTGGGAGGAGCACATATCCCACGTTGTCAAAAAGTGCAACTCCACCTTGTTCTGTCTCCACAATATCCGTCACCATCTCACACCCGAAGCACGCAAACTCCTAATTCAGTCTCACGTCTTTCCATACATCCTATACTGTCTCACTGTCTGGGGCGGGGCTGCCCAATGTCACCTTGGACGAGTGCAGAAGGCGATCAACTTCGGGGCGAGGATCGTCGTAGGGGCTCGTCGTCGTGATCATATCTCGCCGACAGTGGCAACGCTGGGCTGGCGCAGTGTCCGTGACCTCATCACCCACCGCGACAACATCGCCGTGTTCAGAGCCCTGAATGATCCACGAGCCCCCGAGGCGATCCGTTCTCTGTTCCGCCGGCGGTCGGATGTCTCCCGGCGCTCCACTCGTGCGACGGTGGCTGGGGCACTGGAGCCACCGCCTTTCCGCCTCAGCATGTCACGTAGAACCTTCTCCTTCCGGGCAGCCTCGGCCTGGAACCTACTGCCGCCTGCCACTTCCGCTTCTCGGACACGGGGCGAGTTCGTCGCGATGCTGAACAACGTCTTATAAATTGACTTCACGTGTTCGGTTTTCCCCTGTATACTGTTGTCTTGCCGCTTTCATTTTTGCTCATGTTTGTGAAATGTATCTGACTGTATTCTGACACAAACCAAATATTAATCCATTTTATGGAATCGGTTTGTTAAGGCCGCGTTCTTTGTCACGTTCCGTCCAGGAATTCCGTGGACTCTGACGTCATCTGTCGCTCTTTGTCCATTCCGCACGAATTCCGCGGCCAGATTTCGTGGATTCCCAGGGGAACGCGCGGACTGAAAAAAGCTGTCCAGCCCCGTTCTGTGCGGTTTCTTCCAAGATGGCGACGCACATTGGAAGTGATGTGCGGGCCAAGGAAGACATTGCAAATTCGCAAGTAAAGTTGTAGAGTGGATTACGATTGGGCTAGATTTTGCGAAGATGTCACTAATAAATGCCATGTTCCCACCGGCGATGGTTTTCCGTGCAGTGTAGTCAAATTCTCAACTGTTGAGGTGAAACAGCAGTAAGCTAGACACTACCTTCAGAAACTTCTTTTTCCGATGATTTGCAACTCCACCCAGTAAACATGCCGATGTGGACCCGCTGTCCGCACGTGTCGGGGCGAGCTCGTCATCTCGTAAACGGTATGCCGACATCGGACCGCTCTCGGCCCGACATGGGCATACTGATCTTGAATATCAACATATGTTGGGTTGAATTCGGCATATCAATAGCGGCCGGCTGACGTCGGGCCGTTGTCAGACATCCCACTACCCAGCCGACAGCGGGCCCCAAGCGTCCTGACAGCAGCCTAGCAGCGGTCCCACGTTGGCTGGGTTTCGGCTGCATATCGGCTTGGCGGACATTCCACTCCTCAGCCGACAGCGGACCACTGGCGTCCAGATAGCGGAATGACGTCGGTCCGCTGTCGGGATGTTCACTGTGCAATGACCAATGCAAATTTCATCCCTGCCCTTGCCATGCCTGTCATAGCCTGCCCTGGACATGTCTGACATTCATCTACCTAGAACATGAGCCATCTCAGAATAGTTTCGCATTTTTATCGTTTTTATTGTTGACACCATGAGCATTAAATTAGGCATCAGTGGCCAATAACAATAAGATCATAGTTCGGAGCTTTGTATAATTACTGGTGTTGCCAACAAGTGATTCAACCACATTGCTTTCATGTAACAGCATGCAATGAATGCTAATCATACGAATTAGTAGGAACGTTTGCGAACAGCGACACAAATGGCTCACGTAAGTAATCCGGCGCGAAATTTCACAGAACGTTTCGTGGCTGCAGTCCACGAAATATTCTACGTCACAGTCCACGGAATTCGCGGAACCAAGGAGACAAAGAACGCACCCTAAATCTCGCAAATGCAATACAATTGGACGAATTAGGTATGAGCAAGAAATCCCACCTCTTGAAAATTCCTTAGAGCAGGCCCTGAGGTGAACGGTCATTTTCAGGTAATAACGGAGGAAAATATTTAATAGAGAAAGGTGCGTTCTATCACATGATCTTAGTTGTATGACTTTATCTCCCTTTATTCCAAAAGGACAACGTGATAAGTTATCCCTAAATAGCATTGCGGGCATTGATAACTTCGCCATAGAAAACATGTGACGTCACGAAAAGTTCGAATTGCTGGACACTAGTACCTTACACCAAGGGCCTTGCTTTTGGCCACCAGTTTATATTCTCTTCCAATCTATTATATTCAAATTCTGATTTCGCGGTGGTTCGGTCCGGCACCAGCGAATAATTAGAAGGGAGACATGGCAAAACATCATCCTGACTTGATCTTCTGCAGGAAGCAACCTGGTGTTGGTGAGTAGATGCAAGTATGAATGAGGGAGCGGGGAGGGTAGTGGGTATATATTAAGGGTAGTGGGTATATAGGTATTAAGTGTGACATGTTCCAATTTTGTAAAATGTTGCTGCTCCCAAGGCCTGTAGGCAAATTAGGTAACCGGAAATTTACTCCAAAAATTTGCAGTGTAATCTAACAAGATAGGTCAAGCAGATATAGAGTAATGGTAAGTATAAGTATTGGTGCAGTCAAAGGGGTTGGCATCCCCCTTAGCATACATACCTACCTAAGTACCTACACTAGATGAAACAATACATTTTGATATTTTCACCACACCAAATCAACAGTTTTTGGTGACCTTTGTGCATTGATGATTGTCTTCATTTCATCACATTTTTCTTTTGTGAACTTTTGCTTTTAGGTACTTTTTCATTCTTGGAATTGCTTTTTTTTCGATGTGACATCCATGATCATGATGAAAATGGTGTGACTATTAATTTTCTCTGCAAATTCTTACTTTTCTATTGGACATACAAAAACTATGCCAACAATTTGGCTTCAAATTAGGTAACAACATAAAGAAGAATGTCAAAAAGGGATGACAGCATAACCTAGCCTAACCTCCATGTAAAAAAAAAATCATTTTGGGAGAAAATCTGGTAAATTTGGAGATCAAGGTAAAGTTCTGTGGAATATTTTGAATATAATTATTTTTGACATGGTTGATGCGATTGTTCATGTTCACGGTTGATTTTTGACAATGATGCGATCATTCATTTTATCTGGAAATTATTACTTTTAAGTCAACTGTGGTTCTCTCACCTGGTTGGCTCCCCATATACTCGAGCATCACTCACCCAGAGATGAGTTCCGTGCCCGATGAGGGGAGCCCGTATCTGCAGGTACGCCAGTCCCCTAGATTAAGGAAAATATTGTTATCAGATAGTCAGGGCAAGACACAGGAACTGGAAAGTGTATCTTAAGCAGAATTTGTATGCTTAGAGTAGCCACTACATTCTGCTAATGTTTTGCTGTCAGTCAATATTTCTGAAAAAGAAAATATAGAGATTGAATACAGAGATTGAATACAGAGATTGAGTATAGAGATTGAATACAGAGATTGAATGTAGATATATAGAGATCTCTATATTCTGAATATAGAGAAGTTAAGCTACTCGTCATGTTTGATTAGTATATTATCATGGTTAATCTATTCAATATATTCATGCAACAATGTGCAGAGATTTGAGTGCAATGCAGCTTTAAATGCACACAGGTCCGTTAAGGTTACTACATCATCAGGCAATGAGTTCCAAGTGGCACAACATCTGAGGCTAAAAAATATCTTCCTACAATCCACTGATGCACGCCTGTGAGCCAATTTCAGTGAGTGTCCACGTGTGTTCACCAATGGTGCCAGCACAAACATGTCAGGGATCTTAATGGCAGAATGACCATGAAAAATCTTCCAACATTTGATAATATCTGCTCGAATCAATCTACCTTTCACCGAGTACAGACCTAGTTTCCGTAATCTGGCACCATAATCCAGACCTTCGATCCCCTCTATGTTTTGTGTCCACCTTCTCTGTACTGATTCTAGTCGCCTCAAATCACCTATGTAACCTGTATTCCACACACATGATGCAAACTCCAAAAGAGGCCTGACATGAGTAATATATAGGGTTTTCATAAATTCAGGAGAACGACATAAAGTAGAACTTAGTAGGTTGCTGGCCAGACTTCCAGCTTTCTGTACTATACCAGCAATGGAGGAAACGTGCTATGATATTAACCGCATTTTACTCTAGTTAATGCTGCAAACATTTACATACCTTAATGGGATTGTCCAGGCTGTGGCTCGTCTGTTTGTGTCACTATGGTGTCGGACTGACCAGCACTGCACTTAGACTGTGACTTGTAAAGCTTTGATGCTTTGATAAGGAAATTTTTAATTTTGTGGCCATGGGATTCCTTAAAAACAAATACTCATAGACAGTGGAACAATTTGAGCAAATAACCTCACTGGGAACGACACCATGTTGTCGGAAGAATTATAAACTTGTGATGTTGTCCTCAAAAGAAAGCTTAATAATTCTGTGAAATGCTGGAGCTCAACAGGTGCACAGTGAAGCTTAACTTACATTGATACATGTGGCTGTGTGTGGTTTGTCTCATTTGTCTTTACTGCTCAATCAATCAAGAATTGAATAAAAATGACATATGAGTAGATAGATCATAGAAAAAAATTAAATAACCTAACCTCTTGTAGCATAATATATAAAACATATTAGAGCATAATGTAACCTAACCTAACCTAACCAGAAAACCAGAATCATCCCAAACAAACTTTTCCACCTCAATGTCATCAAATCTTGCAAACATTGCTAGTGCTGCTGTTAACAAGTAATCATTTGCAGATAAAATGAGGGGTCACATCGCTTTTTCATGTTAAAATACAAAACACCTATAAACACCTATGCTATGAACTGGTAATGTATGCCATATCACAGTATATGTAACGCTGGCCGTAATGATCGCACGATGTGTCCGTACTACCGACTGTAACGACAGCACGCACGGTCTGTACCAGCGTAGTAGCGAGCGTACGTATGAACGGTCTCTACCTACCGTTCGGCAGTGGAACGTGCATACTTTCTGTACGTACGGGCGGTGCCGGCTGGGGTGTAGTGGAGGCAGATTGTGACCTCATTTAACCCTGAAGACATTGACCTGGGGTCATGAAATGCATACTGCAGCAAGTTCACTACAGCTGTAATTCCTCCAAATTTTGTGCTTCTAGTTTCCGATCTTCGGTGCCCGAACTCCCCCTCCCCCCCGGTGAACGTTATGTGAGAGGCATGTTGACCGGGTATCTTCTGCACTTCCTACGGTAGCGTTGCTTGCACTCGAAATGTAACGGAATGTGGTGTGTACAGAACCGGGCTGTTGAAATAAGCAACTTGAACTGGATATGGATGCAATGTTTCCTTCCAGAGACAAAGTTCCACGATGACAATTCCAAATGGTCCAATTGGACATTCATTGCATGAGAGGGCTTTAATTAAGTATTTCCCTCTTTACTTTCATGGGTAAATATTATTACATCAAGCAACTCATATGATAGTGTAAAGTAATATAAAGTGCAACATTAACCAACGGCCCTGACCGCTAACGATTGTGTGATCGGGTAAAAAACGTGAGGGTGCCGAGACTCGAACCCACCACCAACCGCACGGAAAGCGGACGCCTTAACCAACTGCGCTAATCGTCCGCAGGACGCGGGCCGAGTATGCGATGTAGAGCATGCTGACTGAGGAGATGTTTATTTTCTCGACGATCTCCGATGAAACGTCGCATGTTCTTTACACACCACCTATATGTAATCCCTTTACCTGAAATTGAGTTGCGACATGTTCCCGTGTCACCGTCCCTCATTGAGAGCATGCTCATGATACTTATAGGTGAGATACTGTGAGCAAAAAGACACAAAGACGTCATTAAGCACTCATCAAGAAGCAGGATGTCGATACTTCTTGGAGAAGGATGTCGATTCATTGTTCAGAAAGTTCATTGTTCCACCCTATTTTACGAATAATTTATCACTGGCACCAGGTAACAGTGGGCCATGTGCAGCAGGCCATGTGTACCAGGTAACAGCAGGCCATGTGCACCAGATTACAGTGGGCCACATGCACCAGGTAACAGCAGGCCATGTGCATCAGGTAACAGCAGGCCATGTGCACCAGGTAACAGCAGGCCATGTGCACCAGGTAACAGCAGGCCATGTGCGCCAGGTAACAGCAGGCCATGTGCACCAGGTAACAGCAGGCCATGTGCGCCAGGTAACAGTGGGCCATGTGCACCAGGTAACAGCAGGCCATGTGCACCAGGTAACAGCAGGTCATGCGCACGAGGTAAGAGCAGGTCATGTGGACCAGGTAACAGTGGGCCATGTGCACCAGGTAAGAGCAGGCCATGTGCACCAGGTAACAGCAGACCATGTGCACCAGGTAACAGCAGGTCTGTAAATATTGTGCCCCTGTCAGGAGTGGCGTTTCCTGTGATACCGCTAAGGTGGCAATCATGACGGAATTCAAGTGTCGTCCGGCACCGATTGCCACGTGCTTAAATTGCGCCGTACGTTCGTTCCTCGAAAGTCACTGGTTTTCCGGCTGACGCGATCCAACGACCCAATGATAGCGATCCAATGACGTCCTCGATTCGTCTTTCCCGACAGCGATTGGCCGGCTGTGCGAGAAGTGCGACGGCAAGTGCGTCATCTGCGACTCGTACGTGCGGCCGTGCACGCTGGTGCGCATCTGCGACGAGTGCAACTACGGCTCGTACCAGGGCCGCTGCGTCATCTGCGGCGGGCCCGGCATCAGCGACGCCTACTACTGCAAGGAGTGCACCATCCAGGAGAAGGACGTGAGCACTGGCCGGAGGCGCAGCAGAGCCCTCCCCACCCCCACTCCTCAGCGCCCAAAAATACACTAAATCAGACGAGAAATTTATGAAGTTTTCACCTCGCAAAACTCCAAATTTTCGGTGGGCTTCGCGCGCCGGAAGCTTTCTCTGCTTCATCACATTTTTGTCGAGCCCCTCGGGAAAATCCTGACTGCGCCACTCGGTATGGCGTTTTCTTGGCCAGACCCGGATTCGGATGGGTTTTTAAGGTTTGAAATATAGCTGGCGACATATTTATGGGCAAGAAGACATAAGGTGGCAGGTGACAACCTTCAGTCACGTGTTTATTCATTCACTTCCCCAGTTATCACAATAGTCCAGTTGAGAATCCCGAAGGGCATAAGCCAGGGTTTCCCAAACCCATGGTCGCGACCCTTTTAAGGGTCGCGAAGACTTTTCTGAGGGTCGCGGACGACCCTCAGTCTTGACTGCCATTGCATGTGCGTGCACTCATTTAGGGTCGCCGAGTAGGGTTAAGATTTTATTTAGGGTCGCGGCCGAAAAAGTTTGGGAAACCCTGGCATAAGCTATTGCCAGTTAATCCGCGAGTCACTGGGGGGGGGGGCTTTCTCCCCCTGGCTTATCTGCCATATCAGCCAAACCAATTGAGCAGCATGAAACTCAGTATCTTTACTTAGTTAGTTAGTGATTTGAGTTTAAGGGTGCTTCGACCAAAGCATGATCATTTAGCGCCCATTTTCAGTATCATTAAATGAACACCTAGGGTATGTTGTGTAACAAAATTGAACAAAATTGTGACTTTGGCTCCCCAGGTGACCTCACTTGACCCGAGGACAAGTTCAGATTGTGTAATGATTGGCATCTAATGCATGCATCGACCAACACCTAGTTTTTATGCTACTCTAATGCCCTTGTTAACAGTAAAAATGTGCACTCTTGGAATCACCCAAATATTTCGTTTGCTTGTTTATTGTTTGTTTATTGGGTGGTTCTCGACGCACTTCATGCACGATTATGGCTGATGGCGCCGCCCACACTGTTTCGCCGGTGGGCCGCGGGATTGGGAAATGTCCTGAGTGGTGCGAGTGTTGAACCCGGTACCTTTGATACCCTGAGCTCAACACCTTAACCACTGGCCATCCCCGCCCCACCCAAATATTTCCATTTGGCATGACCGGTGACCTCATAGGCGTGATGCCGGATTATGCCAATATACGAAATTCCGTAACATATGCGAATACTTATGTCAGTTTTCAAGATCATTGCGAAAATGTGTCCAAGAAAGTGAATTTCATTGCATGCTGAATCAAAACGGCAATTTGACTTCCTCCCTTCAAGTGACCTTACTTGACCAGATGCCAGAAAGTGTTTATATGGGCAATTTTAGGTACACACTGTATGTATTCAACCACAACTCATATTTTATATTACCCAAATGCCCTTGTTTGCGTTAAAATATGTGAGAGTCGAAAACAGTGAAATATTTTTACATGACATGCCCCGCGACCTCACCAATGACCTCCAGGTAAACCAAAATTGTTTTATTTCGATTAAAGTTATGGGACGGTCGAATCCCATTTGAATCGGCGTAGACGGTCCATTGGTTGGTTGGTTGGTTGGTTGGTTGGTTATTGGTTTTACGACACGTCGACCTTTGAGTCATGTAGCGTCGCCAATCTCTCACGCCGATTGGTCGCGGGCGAAGAGTAGCGACAGGTGAGACTCGAACCCACAACATTTCGATTGTGAGACGAGCATCTTACCCCTAGACCACTCGTCCCCAACGGTCCATTGGTTGTGAAGATATAATTGGAAGCCTACCCCCCCCCCGCACTCCACCCAGTGACTCGTGTGAGTGCAAATACCCCAGTGACTGCCGGGTTAATGGGACTCTGGTTGTATGCTGAGATGATAGTCATTCATGACGAAGGTGTCCATTTCCTGCCAATGTCTGACTGTAATTAATTCTTGTGACGTCATATTTTATGTTGCGATCTTTCAGAGGGACGGCTGCCCGAAGATCGTCAACCTGGGAAGTTCCAAAACAGACTTATTCTACGAGCGGAAGAAGTATGGCTTCAAGAAAAGATAACCGTACAAACTACTGGAGTCGACCTTGAATCCTTCTCATCTACATCGACCACGGTGTAATCATCTGTGCTACAGAACATGTGACATTGATCTTCTGCTCCATCAATACAGGCTTTTGTTTGAATTTTGTATCAGCTCGGCGATTCAAGAGGCATTACGAAGCGTAAATCAAGATGTAATCGTGAATATAATCTGGTAGAAGGCACGGTGAACCATGCGCCCTCTCGCCGCCCCCGGTGTCGTGTTATTGGCATATATATATATATATATATATATATATATATATATATATATATATATATATATATATATATATATCTCTCTCTCTCGGCAACGGTTGCCAGTAGGGGGATGAAGTGTGGACAACCGTTAGAAGTCGGCTCGCTTCAGATGGTATTCAATGTTGGACTTCATTAACTTCATTAAGGGTGCACCTGTAGCGCTCGACTATTTTTTCCCCCATTGGCACTTGATCGACGGAGGTTCGCTGCCGCGCCGGCAGGTGGCAGGTGCGCTCCGCCAGCAGATGGCAGCAGGGTCGGATGATGCCCTGTTTGAGCATGTGCTCGAACTCTCGTCGGGAGACTCGCAGTCGGTCTGGAGCGAGACTTCGAGGCCGGGCGAAGCATGCGGGTTTGAATGTGGATGTGTCACGTTGTGAGGAAATGGGGCGTCGTCGGGCGGACGCCGCGTGACGCCGGAGAACTACCAGAGCTCTGAAGGTGCTAGTGGTCAGGGCCAGGCTGCGCAGGCTGGCTGCGTCCGCGGCGGGCGGGGCGGTACCGGTCGCACACACCTGACCGGTGGCCGTACGCAGGACACGACAGTCCATGTCGACCGCCAGCCGGTAGTCGCGGAGGAAGTCTGCCCCCAAAATGGGAGAGGCGACTTCTGTCACGAGGAACCGCCACGGGTAGTGGCGACCCGAAAGCACCACGGTGTGGTCGGCATACCCCAGCGTCGCGATGCTGCTGCCGTTGGTGGCTGTCAGGCGTGGAGCAGTTGCCGTGTCCACCTTGCAGCCCGCCGGCAGTTTGACTGGGGGCAGCACGCCGACCTGTGCCCCTGTGTCGACCATGAGGGCGAGGTCTGCGTCGGTGACGTGCAGGAGTGGCGCCAGGGGTGCCGGGCCTGTGGGCGGCGCCTGCTCCCTCAGGCCGTCCCGTTTTCCGTCGGCCGTGGGCGCAGGGTGCGGCGCATCGACGAGCATCCGCGCCGAATCGCCGATGATAGTAGCACAGCTGATGGTGTTGCACCTGCTGTTGTGGCCATGATCGGGGACGACGGCTCCGCTGGCGAGGCCAGGAGTGATGGTCGCCCGTCCCTGCTCCCGGGCTATCGCCGAGAGCCGTCTCCAGGCGATGATGGTAGCACAGCTGATGGTGGCCGTGATCGGGGACGACGGCTCCGCTGGCGAGGCCAGGAGTGATGGTCGCCCGTCCCTGCTCCCGGGCTATCACTGAGAGCCGTCTCCAGGCGCCCGACGGCGACCGACGGCGGCCGTCAGCGCCGACACCATGCTTTGGAGAGCGGACAGCACGCTGGTGTCGGATGACATCGCCGTAGCCGGAGCAGGTGGGCAGGCTGCGCCGACTGCTGCCGATGAAGCCTCACCGATGCCTCCGTGCATGCTTGACGACAGGTAACTACCTGCCATCAAGCATGAACCCCATCAAGTACGGAATGACCCCAATATTATTTTCCCGCTGAGTCTTCTCCATCATGTGGGGGGGGGGGTGAACATCCTGCCTAAATAGATCTACAGAAACGAAAAGAAGCAAAAGTGCAAAGACAAAAAAAAGCGACAGGTGTCACTCCACTGGAAATGAATATATAAGATCCCTTGACCAGCAGCGAGTTTGGTGAACCAGCTTCAGCACAGCGTGATTGGGCAGCGAGCTTCACAGCAGCGCATGTTGCGTGAGTAAATAGTACTGACCATGCGGGAGACGTGTGGAGCGGGCTTGTCTAAATGAGGGCTGGGATATCGGTGCTCTACGGCCAGCGGAATAGTGGTTGTAAACTACAGGGCACAGTTGTTTATTTCTGGAAATTATTGGGGGGGGAATACATGAAGGCAATGGACAGGCCCAAATGGATTGTGGGGGGGCACACCACAAGGTTCAATGTTAATAGTCGAAACTATTGGGGGAACAAAGTTAGCATTGAGGGGCACAATTGCTCCCTCAAAAGTATATACAACATGCATGGTCTGGGGGGTGGGGTGGGGGTGTGCTCGCGCACATCCCTCAATTTCTCCGATATTAATCAGGGATGCATACAGGGTACTGACGGCATGTGCTCGCCATGGTGAAGTGACGCCTTGGTCTGAATTGGCCCTTCTCCAGTTAGACTGGTGTGCACTCCCGCGCTACGGACTTTTAGCCAATGTGCCTCATTCAGTGTAAAAGCACCCATCAGTATTGCTCGTGCATACCACTTTCCCCACCCCATGGCTTAACGAATCTTCAACCGAAGGCGCCCCTCCAGGGACTTCCGGTAGTGGCGCTCCCATGAAGATTCCTGGATTCATCCCTGATCCAAACCACTCATGGCGTTGGTTGCAAATAATTAACCTCAAAATCGTTATCAAAGAATTAGCTAGCACCATTCTTGGTCCACTCCCACTTCAACGCAGCTAGAAATCGTGACCCATGCTTGTAGTTCACAAGCTTCTTTTCCGAAAAAAAAAATGGCACACCTTGCAGGCATGATCTCATGATTATAGTTATGCCTACCTTGCCGGTATTTGGAAAACACTGCGACAAAAGTATTCCTCAGTATACCGATATTAAACAACCAGAGTAATTAAAGGAAACTAACCACCTTTATAATGGGATTTTAACTGAGATAGCAGTTTTGAAGACCACGTCGAGAAATCACTTACCTCATACTCCGTTCGGTCCAAAACATCTTCCAGCCGAAGTTATAAGGCCTTTTATCATCGGTTTTGGGACATGGAGACTCGGTGGGCGTTGTGAAAATTCCTGCATATGGAAGCATATGGAAGCAAACAGCATTTCAATGGAAATTAAACCTTTTATTTAATTAAACCTAATTAAACCTAATTAAACCTAAAGGCTTTAGTTAAATTTAATTTAAATTTAATACAAAATTTAATTAAATTTAATTAATTAAACTTTAATTAAACCTAAAGGCGAACCTTTAGAGGCCTATGATAAAAAAGAAAAAACTTTCCAGAATCCAGTTTTTTTAAGCATGGGCATAATATTTCGCAAAACCAATGTCATATTCATCATTTTCAGGTGCCAATACCCCTAATTAGTATGATTGCAGAATTTCGGTAAGGTGGTTAGTTTCCTTTAAATAGGTATACGCTGCTGCTAAATTCCATGTTTACCATTCTATGCCGAGCTGAGCGCGTGTTGTGCGCGCCTCTGCATATTGGTGTGTGCGCTTATCGCGTTTGCCTCTCACGCACAAGTAAGCCAATCTCATCTCTTGCCCAATTTGCAGGTGAGTGTGTTATTCCTGCTTAGCTCCTGTGCTTCAGACGTGGTTTGGTCAATCATGATCCTCGGCAAGAAAACAAGTTGAAAGGTGTGCGTCGGCGATTCTGACGCTGTAGTTTCGAATTGGTAACGCCCAATTTTTTTTTAGCGGGCGCTCCCGTTTGCGCATGTTGACTCATCGCAGCGAGCGTATCCCGCAGTGCGGTTATACCTACATGGTTAAAGTGGTCGATTATCGAAGTCGTTAAGGAGGCAGATTCCTAAGATCGCTATAAAATTGGAGCAACCTAGCACTTGGTGGGTGGCTGAGTATTTTGTCGCCTACCTCCTGATGGACCGTATTTAATGGTGGCTTGATACCCCTACTGTGCTACTGTGCCATTATTCATCAATATCCATCTGTACAGGACTTTTGTATCTATCCAGATTTATGTACCTAGTTGTGACTTCAAGAAAATACAAAATAGGTACCTAGGTAAGTAGGTACAATAGCACAAGATGTTATATTCTCAGGAGAAGTACACCAAAGTTTTGGCTTGATGCCTTCATCAGGGTGACAAACAAGATATTTGTTAAAGTAACACAGAAGCCTTCAAATAGGCACAGGGACTTAACCATGTGCTGGTTTGTGTTGGAAGCTATAGGATAAGTATTTTAGAGCCTGTTTCCATGGGCACTAAATGACCTCTAAGTTGGTGCACCCTTAAGCCCAAATAATCAGTCAAGAGCTTTTTTCCTTATGGATGGTATTGAATGACATGGTTAAGTCCCTGTGCCTATTTCAAGGGTTATGGTTGCAGTATGGAAAACACCTGCATACTTTGGTAATCTTTACCTTTTGGCCGACACATACTGCCAAGGTTAGTGATTTGTAAAGGTGTACAGTGGGGAACAGTGACGTCACAGGAGTCAGGGAAGTGACGTCACCACGTCACAAGTGCTTCGGAGGATTCTGGTTTTCTGGTTGGGTTAGGTTAGGTTAGATTATATTATGCTATGATACATTTTGTATATTATGCTACATTATCTTAGCCTAGGTTAGGTGGTAATCTTTACCGACTCCTGTGATGTCACTGTTCCCCACTGTATACCTCTTTACAGATCACTAACCTTGGCAGTATGTGTCGGCCAAAAGGTAAAGATTATCCATACTTTTACCCTACCTGTTATCCTGATAAAGGTATTAAGCTGAAAAGTTGGTGTACTTTTCCTAAGAATATGCATTTTGTGCCAATTTACTTTGTATTTAGCTTGTCCAGTGAACTATTAATGATTTGAAGAAAGTTGTTATGCTGGATACTGTTGTAACCTACTTGCACTGAAATATTAATGTCAACAAGTAAGCTTGCATCAAACTGCTGCAAATGCTTAGTTCTCATTTGGCAAGCACAAAAGCAAACACCAATAAACAGGCTTTGGGTCAGGCAATATAGCATAACAATAAGGTAAATTTGCACTTCAGGTAATTTTGAATTTAGTTTTTTTCTCATCAACATTTAGGAATGTGCTTAACATTACCTATGTCACCACTCATTTCCTGTGCAAATGCATATTTTTCAGTATGCATTCAAAATAACATGAAAAAGGGGCTTGGAGTTGGGTAACATAGCATCAAATATAACATTCAAAGGAAGGAAAAAAGTAACATAGCCTAACTTCAGCTAGCCTGACTTTCCATGCATGAAAAAATAAAAGGAAAATTTTCACAATTTTTATCTAAAATTGTCATGTAAAACCTAATCTGACATCACCCAGCATGATCTGTTTTTGAAGATGACAAATTTGTAATCTCTTGAAAAATTGCAATGAAAAAATATTCAACTGAAAAGGAAACCTAATGCAACCTGAACAAACCTAATCCCTTTGCTTGCTTCATGGAGGTGAAATCTGTGTAAAACTTGCCTTGTAAATGCCTTAATTTTCAATAATACTAAAAATAATGTTTCCAAAAACAGTGTAGCATCCTAACCCAGCCTAAACTAGCCTAACCACCCTTTATAGAAAAAGTGATCAATTTTGAGCATTTTTCCTCTCAAAATTGTCAAGAGTTCAGTCTTAACACAATTTAGCATAACCTCTTTTTTAGAATAGCAGTTTTTGATATATGTATAAAAAGTTCAAGATTTTCAAAATAAAAACTAACCTTGCATAGCAGAACCAAACCAAGCTTAACTCCTGTGTTTGCTTTATGCAGGTAAAATGCATGTAAAACATGTCTTGTGAATGCCTTGAAGCACAATGAAGCTTACAAACATGGTCATATTTACTGCAGTTATGAATGGTCACATCTTAATGATGTTCAGAAATGTGATCATACAATATTTTTTCTTACAGTGCCATATTGACCTAATGTAAAGAAGTGCTCAGACTTTTTGCTCACTTACTGAGGGTTGGCAACTTACTTTCAAGATTTGGAGTCCGAGTACCTACTTTCTACCTCGGAGCCAGAGTGCATTTTTGCAAGGGCAGTTTGTATCATGCACCTCTTCCAGCCACATTTGCCAGTGCCATCCACACTTATTACAATTCAGGTTCTTATTTCCAGATGATAATAATCAGGCAGAGCATAATTGAATCAGTGCACTTGACTGTCCCTGTCAGTGCATCCATAGGCACTTATATCGCAAACCTGAAAGAATGAGGCCATGCCATTTCCCATGTTGGCCACTGCAGTCACATGCATGCAGCCAGCCAACCATCTTGTGATGTTTAGATCATGATTAATGCCACAAAAACAGGCAGCACACATGAGTTGTACCTCAGAGCCACTTTATTTTGCAAAATGTCACTGCACCCAGTCTGTAAGGTATGACATTCTCAAGACAATCTGATGTTGTGTGTGCTCTTCACACACCAGGCAGTCAGTATTTGGTTCCCAGGAGGCATGGTTTGTGTGCTCCATGGGCACTGTGCATGTTGCAGTCATACAAGTGGAAGCCTGGTGAATAATGTGGGATGGGCCAAGAAATAATTTCTTAGAAATAATGATTTCTAAGAAATGTGGGGTAAAGAATGACAATTACTTCATGGGAAACAAAATGTGGTCTCTATGCAGGGCATTGTCTTGAAATTATTATTTTTTAAGTGGAGGGGAGAGTGGTTATGCAAAAAAATACCAACTTATAAACTAAATTTGCAAAGGTATATAAATAATGCCTATTGATGAGGGATTTTCTGTCACCTTTGCTGATTTTGTTTGCATGGTGTTGATGTCAGCAATGTATCTGCTGCTTTTGCCAGTTAGCAGTGATCCTGCCAGAAGCCAAACGCTTTTAGAGACCCAAATCTCACTCATAATGTGAACCAAATATGGCAGAAGTGGCACTTAATGACTAAATTTGCTGAAAAGACTTACTACATTTTGCCAAATGTCCCTTAATTATGATAGAGATGAGATACATAGTGGTAAGATCATCATTTAGGAAGGATTCGTTTTTTAATCACAGAGCATCAGTTTATTCTGGTGTCTTGTTGCATTTCAATTCTGAATGAGTATAAAAGGATTTTCCAGTAGTGCAAAAATCATGCAGGTAAATGACAACAAAAATAAATTCACAGTGATGATACCATATGGTTCTAACTGCAGTGGGAACATATCTGGATGAAGCATCAATAGTCTGCCTTCAAAAATTTTATTGTCTTATAGCCCCTTCCTGAGGAATTTTCATGTCAAAACAAGCTTCACTTCTTAAACACTATTCTTAATTTCATTAAACAGTGATGTGATATTGACATACTCCATCCATGCACTCCAGGTGCATTCACCTCCCTTTGTGGTAAAATATGGATTAAGTATGAAGATTTGGATGGTCTCCTACGTTCCTATGCTCATAATCGACGAAACACCATAATTTTGGTCTAAATATATTTGCTGTATGCTGTTCACTTTCCATCCACAATTTGTTTCAATCAGGTGTGTGTATGGACGATAAATTGCCGGGGACGAGTATTCTAGGGGTAAGTTGCCTGTATCACAATCGAAAGATTGTGGGTTCGAGTCTCACTTGTTGCTACTCTTCACCCGCGGCCATTCGGCGTGAGAGATTGGCGACGATACATGACTCAACGGTCGATGTGTTGTAAAACCAATAACCAACCGACGATAAATTTCCCGGTCGGTGTTTTCTTGTTGCCTGTACAAATTCGTCACCATCGCACCTTTTCAATCCCATCTCATCCATGGTTAGATTTGCATTTTGAAATCTTGGATGTGGCGAGAAAATCTTGTCACAACAGATTTTCGGGCGCTGTATAACCTAGGCAGTTGATGCGCCCCTAAACCCCAATAACAACAACAACAACACAACAAATTTTAAGAGGATAATTTTCGTTAAGTTCTGAATTCAGAATTTTGCACTTCCCCTTTTGCACTTCCCAGTGTGTTTTGGCTTTTGCTAATTGCAGAGCAGGAACTTTGCATCCATTGTGAAACATCATCATTCAATCTTCTGACAAGAAGAGTGGAGGATAATTCCCTGGAGAGGGCAATGTGCCGAACGACAGAACTCCAGAACATGGCTATTTCCCAACCCTGATCTCACCCCAAGTTGCCCCGCAATATCTCCCATGACACGACCTGACCGGCTCGGCGTCGGCAGTCATGTCTGAGGAGGTGGCGCCCCCCGACACCGAGCACGAGCACGAGGAGGAGGCAGACGCGGGCTACGCTCCGCCGCCGGAGAAGAGTCTGGACGACATGCTGGCGTTGGACACGCAGGACGAGAGTCTGCAGAAGTACAAGGCCACACTGCTCGGCCAGGCCACTGGCGGTGGTGTAGTCATTGGTGAGTCGTTGGTGGTGTGGTCATTGGTGAGTCATTTGTGGTGTGGTCATTGGTGAGTAATTGGATCGTCGGTAGTAGGCATCTTGTTGGTTTTGTTCCAAGAAAATGAACATTTTTCTTTAGATGTTGTTTGGGTATCAGATTTGTTCTCTTGACCAGCTGAACTCACACGTTGGCAGTTATTTGCTGGAAACAGTTATTTGACGAAATTGAGGCACCTGGAATTTTGTGAAAATTTATTTTTCCTGCAGACAGCTTCAGAGGTGGTTTTTGAAACACTATGTAAACTATGTTGTATGGTACTTGCCTGATGTTTAGTCATTTGTTCCTGATATGTATATGAAAATTAGTGCTCGTTTTCAGCATGATCAGTACATTTGTGTCCCCCATAAAATATGGTTAGGATGCATTTAAGACCTATTCAGTGATAATGCCAAGTGGATGAACACTGTTTAGTAAAGGGCTGCTGTGTAACACAAGTACTGAGAGCATCAAAATTTAACAATGCATTTTTTGCCCTATCATTGAATTTGGTTATTCACTTTCACTTGACATTTCTCTTTTTCATGGTGGTGGTGAGAAAAGTCCTTCCTGCCTAGATGAATCAACATAAAGCCTGTTGATTCCCATTTACTTTGCTGTGGTCAGATTTCTTTTGGAAATGTAAGCTAGCTGTTATTCTTGAAGATGAGTCCCATAAACATATTTTACTCTGTTGTGAATATTTACATAGTTTACACACCTTGGTTTGTGTCCTGCAAATTACGTTTTTCAACCGTATCATGTGTAAGTGTGTATGTCCTAGTGATGTAAATGCTAGAGGGGTAGGAGAATCCCTGCTTGCTTGAGGTGTATGATTCTGGTGAGACTGGTGTTGGATTTGATGTCCCCTTTCCCATAATTTGTGGTAGGTGAAAGCAGCATAAACTGTTAATGAATCGTGTAACGTTTCCATTTCAGAGTAATTATATCCAGTGGGTCGATTTCGTGGTGTTCCCAAAATAAGTTCAGACAAATTTTACCCTGTTTGGAGATGGCATGGCCTCCCCTGTTTCAGACGAGTCTAATCCGAGTCGCGTGATAGTGCGGCGACTTGCTCTGGTTGTGGAGAAGATGACATGGCCTCCCCCGTTTCAGACGAGTCTAATCCGAGTCGCGTGATAGTGCGGCGACTTGCTCTGGTTGTGGAGGGCCGTGACGATGTGGTGCTTGACCTGGTCGGAGACCTGGAGACGCTGAAGCAGCAGGTCGGTCCGTGACGCAGACATTCAAAGATCCAAAGATAGTGCAGCGAGTTTTCAGCCATTCTCGCGAAATGTTTCACACGGTGCACATGTTAACTTTGCTTTGGATGCACTTTGTGATAGGTCGTAGGCATGGGAATCTTAGGGGTCAGGGCTCTATTTCCACACTTGTCGCCATGGTAGCCATGGGGTGTACATGTGGGATATGGTGATACTGGTCCCTGTACTGTTCGCACATGTTCATGGTCTTCGATAAGGACGTCGGAATCTGTTGATTATTAAAAGTTAGGGGTCATTCCATATAGGGTTTTTACAGATGCACACTTCCCATGGAGGAAAACTGTTGTTATGCCTCACATTTTCGCATTTGCTTTGTTGCATTCCTAATTGCATTGCTTTTAAACGATGAACTAAGAGAAGGCGCCCCAGTGAGTGGAAGTAGAAAAATGAGTTTTACATCAAACTTTGATAGTCAAAGACCGAAAATTATCTTACCCGAATTGAATTGAAAATAGTTGGTTGGCTGGCTGTGGCTGGAATAGTTTTGGTTGTTAATGCGCAGTAGCAACATTGTACACCTTCAATTTATGGACCCATCTACAGGTGTATCGAAGGGGACGAGTGGTCTAGGGGTAAGATGCTCGTCTCGCAATCGAAAGATTGTGGGTTCGAATCTCACCTGTCGCTACTCTTCGCCCGCGACCAATCGGCGTGAGAGATTGGCGACGCTATATGACTCAACGGTCGACGTGTCGTAAAACCAATAACCAACCAACAGGTGTATCGAAGATTTCGCCAACAGGGGGAGGGAAGCATAATTTTGAGGGATGCATGTATGGAATCCGGGGGTCCAGCTAAGCTCGAGGGGATGGGGGGGCACTTGAACTGAGGAACGTCGGTCGAGTACCTGAACTGAAGGGGATGGGAGGCACCATTTTTAAATGATAATTTTACCAAAGTGTGTCGAAATCGGCCCGAAATTCAGCAAATGGGGTAGAAGCCGATCTATAGCCATGGCGGGGACCTTTCGGGTTCCCGGGGGATACCTATTCGGGAGGCGAGGGCTATCCTGTGTTGCGTGCACCATGTCACAGTCGCGCCAGCATTCGAGCAAAATCACCGTGTAAACTTCTTGCTGTGCATTTTGTCACCGTCTGAGGTGTCTTTTTTCAGGGCGCCGGAAGCTCCGTCCCACGTCAGGCGGCGGAAGTTCGGGGGATGGGTTGGGTTGGGGGGGAGTCGCTATCTTTCCAAGCGAGTGATTGGCTCTCTGGCGTCCGTGACGCGGCGGGCCGGCGTCTGGCGAGCGATGTGACGACGTGACGCGTCGCTTGCCCCGCGCGTGACTTGTGCCCGCTGGACCTGTCCGTGTCAGGGTTGGCATTTCTCTTTGGGACACTGGATGTGGAGAGGAAAAATGTCGGGCATCCAGTTGAAAGAGGATAATTTTCTTTCTCGTTACGTCAAAATTCCCTTTTGCACCTTTGAGTGAGTTTTGGGCATTTTATCAACAATCAGTACCTTAGCAGTCCTTGTCGAAAGCCCCACTCAACTATCCAGCACGAAATGGAAATGATAACGCAACGGAGAGGATAGTGCTCTGGATGACATTAGTGTACATGCAAACAATATGGAAATACAATCGTGCTCATGGGTACATACAGTCGGACGCAAGGTATATTAAGCAAGGAACACATGAGTACTTGTCAATAGATGGTCCCCCTTTCGGCGACAAATATATCCCTCCTCATCTGTGTACTTTGGGAAACTTCGGGGCACAAGGAAAGCAGAAGAAAGGAACTTGAACGTTGTCTCGATCCCATCTTAGCTTCCCGTACCGCTTGCCCATCTTCATACGATGGCTTCATGCACCCTGTTTCTCCAGTATCTGATCGCGACAGTTGTGTGTGTGCAAATTGTGCCAAGCGAGAAATGATCCCTGTTCAAATAAGGACATTTACACGGTAGTCTTCACACACGATTTTATGTTGTGTAACAACTGCGCATTGTTTTTGTTTCTGGAAACCTGTGTGGATTTGCAGCGCAGTGACGAAAGCCACTACTAAGCATATCATAATGGAAAGGGTGCATTTTCGCTATATACTGCTGTTCGCTTTTGTATGACTTCTTACCTGCAAACCTTGAGAATGTTCAGGTATACTTACCGACGGAAAACGTTCATTCTGTCTCGCCGATTACAATTGGGTGAAACCTCAGATCACGGCAAAGCTGGCAACATCGTACCTGTTATCGGAGCAAAGCTGACATCGGACCTGTTGCCAGCCGTGCGGTGTGCAGCCGGTGCTGGTGTGTTGACGCCGTTGTCGACACCGCCGACAGACGATGACCATCAAGGAGGGCATCCAGTACCGGTTACGTATCGAGTTCCACGTGCAGCGCGACATTGTGACCGGTCTGCGCTACACGCAGAAGACCTACCGCAAGGGCATCCAGGGTGAGTGCAGCGTCGACAGGCGCTCGCCCCGCGCCGGCTTCGCCGCACACTTCGAGTTGGGACAATGCTGAGCGTGCCCCACAGACGCCGTGTTGACAGTGAGAGTAGGGAGTCCGGAACCCTGCGGTGTTTGCAGCCGCACAGCTGCGTAGCTCCCGTCCCTCGGCCTTCTCAGCTCAGCCGGCGAGTGGACGACTCCGGAGGCTGTCTCCGGAGGTTGGGACGTCGGTGGCTCAGTGGTTAGCTGAGCGCGCCTGGAAGAGACAGAAGTATCGCCTTCGATTCTCCGCGGTGCTCGCCCTCCCTGCAGCAGTGTCCTGAAATTGATTTTTGTAGAGTGGAGGGGAGGAGAGTGATTTCAAAAAGCTAGCTGACGTTGGCTTTTTGTAAAATGTGCAAATGTGTATGGATATTGTCCAGTGATGAGTTACTTTCTATGACCTTTGCTGATGATTGCATGGTGGTGATGATATCAGCAGTGTACCTGCTGCATTTACCAGTCACCAGTGCTGCCACCAGAAGACATAAGCACTTTTAAAGATGCAATTCTCACTCATAACCTGTAGCATAAAAGCGGAAGAAGCAATCGCTTAAGTTTGGGTCTCGACTAAAATTCAAGAATTTCATGGCACTGCCCCGCCTGTATGAGAGGCGAACGACGCCAGATGGCCTCGGCTGCTTAGTGCGTCATAAAACCACGAACAACAGCGAACAAATGTCCATGCTGGTTACCAATGTCTCGACTAATGCGATTCCAGTTTGGTCAGGCATTAGTGGTCGTGCCTACAGCTGATTTTCCCTCGCCAAGGGATGCAGGCGAGGCGCGAATATGTGAGGCACACAGGCAGAGGCGATACTCTGTTTGTAATCGGTAAGTTGGTTGCCGGGGCACAGCTAGTGCCGATATTTCGCGCGCCGCGTGTGTCGTCATGCCAACACTCGTCTGCGTGGCCGGACTGCCTACGATGGTGTCTGGACTCATCTCACCATCCGGTTTACTGAATTGTTACCCTGAGGGAGAAATGGGCGCTGCATGACCGACGCAGTCGATGCGCCCCTAAACTCCAATAACCAACCAACCCTGAGGGAGACGATGCTATTCTGAGCGGGACAATGTTATAATGTTATCCTGAGGTGTAAGCCAATGCGAGACCCGTGAGACAGCCGTGCAATTCCAGTCATTGCGTTCGAATGCATGCGTCTCGTGATAACAATTGTCTGCATGGGGTGAGCAGTATAGGTATTGGGTCAAGGTGCCCGCCTTCCAACCGAAAGGTTGTCGGTTCGAGTCCCACCTCTCGCTACCCTTCGCGCGCGACCAATCTGTGTGAGATCGACGGCGCTGTCCGACCCAACGGTCGACGCGTCGCAAAGCCAATAAACACCGATTGTGTTTGAGCCGGCCAGTACATGTGCAAAATCGCTGGCATGTATAGTCGAATGAATATGATGTAATATGTCGTATAGTCCGGCCATTATAGTGTACCATCGTATGGCCGGGTGGGTGTGGTGGGCCGCGACAAAGTCTCAATGGATGGTATGGTCCGGCCAGTATAGTGTACCATCGTATGGTCCGGCCATTACAGTGGGTCCATCGTATGGTCCGGCCAGTATAGTGTACCATCGTATGGTCCGGCCATTACAGTGTACCATCGTATGGTCCGGCCATTACAGTGTACCATCGTATGGCCGGGTGGGTGTGGTGGGCCGCGACACAGTCTCAATGGATGGTATGGTCCGGCCATTATAGTGTACCATCGTATAGTCCGGCCATTACAGTGTACCATCGTATGGTCCGCCCATTATAATGTGCCGTCGTATGGTCCGGCCATTGCTGTGTACCATCGTATGGTCCGGCCATTACAGTGTACCATCGTATGGTCCGGCCATTACAGTGTACCATCGTATGGTCCGGCCATTACAGTGTACCATCGTATGGCCGGGTGGGTGTGGTGGGCCGCGACACAGTCTCAATGGATGGTATGGTCCGGCCATTGCTGTGTACCATCGTATGGTCCGGCCAGTATAGTGTACCATCGTATAGTCCGGCCATTATAGTGTACCATCGTATGGTCCGGCCATTATAGTGTACCATCGTATGGTCCGGCCATTATAGTGTACCATCGTATGGTCCGGCCAGTATAGTGTACCATCGTATAGTCCGGCCATTACAGTGTACCATCGTATGGCCGGGTGGGTGTGGTGGGCCGCGACACAGTCTCAATGGATGGTATGGTCCGGCCAGTATAGTGTACCATCGTATAGTCCGGCCATTATAGTGTACCATCGTATGGTCCGGCCATTATAGTGTACCATCGTATGGTCCGGCCATTATAGTGTACCATCGTATGGTCCGGCCATTATAGTGTACCATCGTATGGTCCGGCCATTATAGTGTACCATCGTATGGTCCGGCCATTATAGTGTACCATCGTATGGTCCGGCCATTATAGTGTACCATCGTATGGTCCGGCCATTATAGTGTACCATCGTATGGTCCGGCCATTATAGTGTACCATCGTATGGTCCGGCCATTATAGTGTACCATCGTATGGTCCGGCCATTGCTGTGTACCATCGTATGGTCCGGCCATTATAGTGTACCATCGTATGGTCCGGCCATTATAGTGTACCATCGTATGGTCCGGCCATTGCTGTGTACCATCGTATGGTCCGGCCGTTATAGTGTACCATCGTATGGTCCGGCCATTATAGTGTACCATCGTATGGTCCGGCCATTATAGTGTACCATCGTGTTGTCCGCCCATTATAATGTGCCGTCGTATGGTCCGGCCATTGCTGTGTACCATCGTATGGTCCGGCCATTATAGTGTACCATCGTATGGTCCGGCCATTATAGTGTACCATCGTGTGGCCGGGTGGATGTGGTGGGCCTCGACACAGTCTCACTGGATGTGATACTCCAATCGTGTGACAGGGTCCCGAACCATTGACGTGTCACGGTCACATCCGTTGTGTGCCGCTCGCCGCCGCCAGACATTGACCTTCCAACCGAAAGCCGGTGGCCGGTGTGTGAGGGTTCTCCCGCTGTCTGGTGGTCGTGCGGTGTGTGAGGGTTCTCCCACTGGCTGGTGGTCGTGCGGTGTGTGAGGGTTCTCCCACTGACTGGTGGTCGTGCGGTGTGTGAGGGTTCTCCCACTGACTGGTGGTCGTGCGGTGTGCGAGGGTTCTCCCGCTGTCTGGTGGTCGTGCGGTGTGTGAGGGTTCTCCCACTGGCAGGTGGTCGTGCAGTGTGTGAGGGTTCTCCCACTGGAGACTGATCGTGCGGTGTGTGAGGGTTCTCCCACTGGCTGGTGGTCGTGCGGTGTGTGAGGGTTCTCCCACTGACTGGTGGTCGTGCGGTGTGCGAGGGTTCTCCCGCTGTCTGGTGGTCGTGCGGTGTGTGAGGGTTCTCCCACTGGCAGGTGGTCGTGCGGTGTGTGAGGGTTATCCCACTGGAGACTGATCGTGCGGTGTGTGAGGGTTCTCCCACTGTCTGGTGGTCGTGCAGTGTGTGAGGGTTCTCCCACTGGAGACTGATCGTGCGGTGTGTGAGGGTTCTCCCACTGGCTGGTGGTCGTGCGGTGTGTGAGGGTTCTCCCACCGACTGGTGGTCGTGCGGTGTGTGAGGGTTCTCCCACTGGAGACTGATCGTGCGGTGTGTGAGGGTTCTCCCACTGTCTGGCGGTCGTGCGGTGTGTGAGGGTTCTCCCACTGACTGGTGGATGATGCCGGCTATTCTGCCGACAGTGGACAAGATGAGTCAGATGCTGGGCAGCTACGGGCCGCGTCAGGACGTGCACACCCACCTGACGCCCCTCGAGGACGCGCCTTCCGGTCTGTGTCGCAACGAAAACGGCGCCAAAGCGGTATTCGCGCGCGTCGCACCGGATGCCTCCGAAAACTGGCGCCGAAATATCATTCGCATTTCTCCATGTTGAAATCTCACAAGTGTTCCACCGATGTCATACATTAATGCCCATGCCATTCATAATGTCAAAATACATCGTTTTTCATGCCTAGATTTAGCCGTAGGTAGTGGTGGGTAGAAGTAGTTTGACGGCAGTGGTAAGCATATACTTGAGATCACCTAGCTGCTGGAATATTGCCAGAGCTCCATTGTGCACCACCAGCACTACGGCCCCGGATCTCTTGTGCAATCGTTATGCTTCAGCATTTGTCGATGGTGCTGCACGTCTGCATGCTGCACGTCCCCTTCCCTGATTGGCCACTGTATCCGTGAAGTGGACACCGCGTACACCGCCCACCATTTGCTGCTTTGTATTTGATGATTTTCGGCTCACCTGAGTGCCATGCTATATGTAGTTGTTCTGCCCTTTATTCACAGCAATTTACAAATTATATTTTCAGGTTTTTAAGCTGCTTTTTCTCCGTCCTCGTGATCGCTGTGTTGTTCAATGTTTCAGGTTGTCTTGTCCGTGATTGCCATGCTCTGTTTTCCTTGCAGGTTCTTCCTGTTTCCAGTTTTTCCTCCTAGCCCTTCTCCAGGCGGCCGTCCTTTTCCAACAAGTCTTGGTGAAGTCTGTGTCCTGACCCGTACCGTCCGTGCCTGGCGTGCGAGTCGGTCGGTCGGTCGGAAGATCTCCTTCATCCTCCCAGATCCGACTATCGAATGAAGAACATCTATATGCAAGTTCCTAAGCATCGCGTAGCCACATTTTGCAGCATGTTCGTATTCGATCTTGACCCTATCAATTTGTTCTCATAATCACTCTGGGAATGACTCAGGCGTGTGACTGATTGTCGATGTATAGCTTACGAAGTAGGTGCAGCAGCTGTTACAAACCAACGTGCGTGTTCCAAACGGCTGTGGGCTCTGCCCACTGTGCGGCCGGCACAAATGACAGGCCTCCCGACTGGCAGGCATGCTGGCACGCGGCACGTACAACGTCAAGTCCGTGTTCTGCGACGACGACAAGAACGAGTACCTCAAGTGGGAGTGGAGCTTCGAGATCAAGAAGGAGTGGTAGGCGCCGCCGCTGCTGTTCGAGCCGTCTGCTGGATCCAGAGCAGGGCAGTGACCGTCGTAGGGTGCCTCCGCTCCGAGCCGTCTCTGCTGGATCTAGAGCAGAGCAGTGACCGCCGTGGAGGTGCTTCCGCTCCGAGCCGTCTCTGCTGGATCCAGAGCAGGGCAGTGACCGTCGTGGAGGTGCCTCCGCTCCGAGCCGTCTCTGATGGATCCAGAGCAGGGCAGTGACCGTCGTGGGGTGCCTCCGCTCCGAGCCGTCTCTGCTGGATCCAGAGCAGGGCAGTGACCGTCGTGGGGTGCCTCCGCTCCGAGCCGTCTCTGCTGGATCCAGAGCAGGGCAGTGACCGCCGTGGAGGTGCCGCCGCCACGTGTGCCGGCCGGCCGGCGTGGTTCGCTCCACATCGGTGGCGGCCGCGACCTGCCCGTGACGTTTTTGACAGCCGCTGTGGCGGTCCTGACCCTGAGAAGGTTCCCGGGCTGGTTGCCAAGTCGGTTGCCAGGCTGGTTGCCGGATGGCTCGCCTGCTTCCGTTGACGTGTTATTTTTAACGAGCGGTGCGGTTGTGCTTTTGGAAGCGGCAACTGCGGGGAGCGTGACATTCATGTGTGTTGCCAACAGTGGCTATCTGGAATTATGCGATTTGTGATAATCATCGATTACTGGCATGTGTGTCTCGCCGTCTGTGCTGTTCAGTTTGTTTTTGCATTAGCCTACAACCGAGATAATTCCATATCATTCTGTATTGTTCGCGTACCGCGTGTATGCCCTCTAAAACGTTACGGACGTCAACTGCCTTGTTGTTTTTTTTGCACGTCTCGTATTTCCGATCGATTTGCGGCACCATGCAGTCGGTATGATTTGCTGTTCTCCCGGTGTGCTCGTCCTGTATTGATGTCTGCTCTGCGCATGTGCGGTGCGCATCGAACATAGCCTGCCTTGCTTCGGCGCAGCGCTTGCCCAGCAGCCGGCGCGACTTGAGCCGCGCCGCTGCCAGCTGCGTCTGGGAGTGCGCTGCTGGGCCGCTGCTGCCCTCTGCTGGCCCTCTGCTGGGCCACTGCTGCCCTCTGCTGGCCCTCTGCTGACCGGCTGCTGCCGGCCCGCTGCTGGCCCTCTGCTGACCGGCTGCTGGGCCGCTGCTGCGCCGCTGCTACCCTCTGCTGGCCCTCTGCTGGCCCTCTGCTGACCGGCTGCTGCCGGCCCGCTGCTCAACACTCGCCATAGTCGTGCTACGTCGGTGCGTGTGGCGGCCGCGTTCGCGATCGCCGCCGGACGCCCCCCCCTCCCCGCCCGCGGTCGGCCGGAGCGAGTCCTCTTCCGGGCCGGGGCCGGCCCGTATCGCCTAGTTTCCGGCCGGCTCGGCCGTGGTGCAGGCTAGCTCCCTGGCCGTGGTGCAGGCTAGCTCCCTGGCCGTGGTGCAGGCTAGCTCCCTGGCCGTGGTGCAGGTTAGCCTCTCAGCTGTGGTGCAGGTTAGCCTCTCAGCTGTGGTGCAGGCTGGCCTCCCAGCTGTGGTGCAGGTTAGCTCCCTGGCCGTGGTGCAGGTTAGCCTCTCAGCTGTGGTGCAGGTTAGCCTCTCAGCTGTAGTGCAGGTTAGCTCGCTGGCCGTGGTGCAGGCTGGCCTCCCTGACCGTGGTGCAGGCTGGCCTCCCAGCTGTGGTGCAGGCTAGCTCCCTGGCCGTGGTGCAGGTTAGCCTCTCAGCTGTGGTGCAGGCTGGCCTCCCAGCTGTGATGCAGGTTAGCTCCCTGGCCGTGGTGCAGGCTGGCCTCTCAGCTGTGGTGCAGGTTAGCCTCTCAGCTGTGGTGCAGGTTAGCTCGCTGGCCGTGGTGCAGGCTGGCCTCCCAGCTGTGGTGCAGGTTAGCTCCCTGACCGTGGCGCAGGCTGGCCTCCCAGCTGTGGCGCTGCTCGCTCCTGGGCCCGGGCTGCCGCGGTGCGGGGCAGGCGTGGGTTGGCTGGGCGGTCGCACAATTAACCGGAGTGGATGATTTGATATCTTGGAATAAACGCGAAATTTTCGCAATCTGTGTGAATGCAGCGCAGTGAACGATCGCGTGTGTGGTGGCCGCGAGTGTTGAGTGCCAAGGGCGAATCCGAACATTTTGATCGGAGGACACCATTTCTTTAGGGTGGTGTCTTTTCTGCCCTGAAGGGCGTCATTGGCCGAAGAGCTCGTTGAGCAGGGCGGGGAGGGGTGCACTCGAGCGACATGGGCACACCCCCAGTTTCCATTTTAATCTATTGAGATCTGATATTTCGTTGTGTTGAGCTTTGACAATACCTAGAGGTTCAAAAAGACTGGCTTTTTAGTTTATTTTTATCTGACATGGACCTGGGGTCACGAAAGGCACTCAAATCGGCATTGCAATAGTCATTAGACCGACGTGTAAATGGATATATGGGAAGTTGAATGGTGCGCTTTTGTATGCAGGATCTGACAGGGGGCATCCAGGATGTTCGTGCCTTTTAGACTACATTGACCCTATCATACACATTTTTTGTTGATGGGAGTGACTGGGTGATCTCCGAAAATGTCCACTGTATTGCACATATAATCGTACCATAGCTGGTGTTAGTATTCGTGGGTTTCGTGACGTTTGGACGGTTCGCGGCGCATATATTTTAATAAATCAAAACGACTTGGGCTAGAGCCCCATCCGTCCACCCAGACATAGGCGCACAAAAGGCCAAGCGGCATGTGCCTTCTCATGGCATCGGAATGGACTTATTCAAGAAGAGAAAGGGCGTTACAAATCCATGTAACGACAAATAGTCAATTCTGAATGCGAACCGGGTTCTGGAGCTGGAGAAGTCGGTGGGGACTGAAATGGGCTCCCAGAGACCTGATGGGGCCCCTTCCGCAATTGACAGCTGGAGCTGGGCGGATCCAGAAGCCTGTCTGGGGAAATTTCAAAGCGTTGTCTCCAATCTAAAAGGAGAAATGCAGACTTGAGAAGCTAACACTCATCAAGCAAGTTTGTTTATGACAATGTTTACCTGATGAAATGTTTTTCGTTTTGCTAATTGTTTCCACATGATAGTCTTGTGCCGTATTTGATGTGTGGAATGCTTGGTATGGGGTTCGCTTGGAAAGTGCGATGAATTTAATTCGCTGGTTAGTTCTCTTCTTCCCACATTTGCTGGTGGTCAAGAAATCTTGATACCCGCTGAGGTTTGATACACCGCATCTCTTTGGTTAAATGCGCCCCCAGATTCGCTAACGAACCGTGGTCCTACCAAGGAGTTCTTTTTTGGACCCGTTGCATTTTTCGTCGACTACGGATGTGTTTTAGGGCTCCAGCCAATTTTTATTAAGGGCCTGGTACATTTTGGAGGTCCGGCTCTTTTTAAGTTTTGCTGCTTTTCGTGCACCGACGATATTTTTTTTGAAGTACCGGCGCGTTTTTGAAGATCACGATGTGTATATCTGGTGTCCAGTCTTTTGTTGCTTTTTAGGGCCATGTGCTGCTTTGAGGTCCCAGCCTGTTCTTGAGGCCCGATTCCGTCTGATGGCCCCGGTGTGCTTTTATGGACGCCGTGGTGTTTTTCTAAAGCTCCCGGTGAGTTTATTTAGAGCTGCAGCGCATGTTTTAGGGATCGGCCGCAACTTGCGAAACTCGGTCCACTTTGGAGGACCCGGTGCATTTTCGGCCTCCCATTGTATTCTTAGGGTCCCGCTGTATTTAATTGGGGCTCTCGACGCACATTTGTGGGATCTAGCACGATTTTAGAGGCTCTGGTGTAATTTATCTGGGCCCCGGCGCGACTTTTCGGGCCCAAGCGCGTATTCCGGCAGGATCTGAAGCCAGCTTTCTGGGTTCGACGCATTTTTTGGTGCCTTCTGATTGATAAGTCCGAGTCCCGGCGTTATTTCTCGGGACCCCGGCGCCATATTCTTGTGTCGAACCGCGATTTTTCGAGCTCCAGTATGTTTTTTTGGGCCGTATGCTATTTTCTTAAGGCATCTGGTGGTATGTTTATGGCTCCGGAGCGATTTCCCTGACTTGGACGTATATTTTTCAGAATTTCTCCTTATTTTGGAGGGCTCCGGCTTTATTTTCCTCTGACCCCAATTCGATATCTGTTGTCCTGCTGTGCTTATTTAGCGCCATCGTCGTCACTTTTTTGGAGACCCGAAGATAATTTTCGATGCCCCGACCAGATTTTCTCGGACTACCGACGGAAATTTTGGGTCCCGAGCATGATACTTGGGGGCCCGGCGCGAGTTCGTGGTGAGCGTTGCACTTCACTGGGCCCCAGCGCGATTTTGTCCGGCTCCGGCGCAAATTTTCGGCTCGGTGCAAGTTTTTTTTGGTGCCAGCTGTATTTATGCAGAGCCCCCTACGCGAATTCTCGGGGCCCCGACACGAATTTATGGAGCCCAAGAACTATTTTTTGGGATCCGGCGCGATTCTTGTCAGACCACGCCTTCAGGAGTCGGGGGACATTTTCGTCTATGGTGCACAACTGCGGCTGCTCAACGAGTTTTTCTTCAGCCGATGGCACCCTTCAATGTAGCAAAAAAAAAAAGCCCTTCGAATAATGATTTTTCAGGATCTGTTAAGATTTTTTTCTGTGCTCGGGTGGATTCGATTATGAGTCCCTTTTGCGATTTTTGGGGTCGAGTTCTATTTTTTTGTAAGTCCCATGCGCGATATTTGTAGGCCCCGGTACGATTATCGGGGCTCCCGGTGCACCTTTGTCGTGCCCCAGCACGCTTCTTTTCTGTGGTCCGACGCGTTTTTAGGGTCTTTCACGCAATTGTTCTAGCCGCAGAGTGACGTTCCGTGTAGGGATTGATATTTTGGAAGCCGGGCTCGACTTTTTTGGCTCCGACAGGAGATTTTGGGCCCCCAGTGTGAATTCCAATGGCAGCGACGCGAATTTTTTGGGTCGAAGTGCAATCTTTTGGCCCCGTCTTCAATTGTTGGGATCCCTATTGCGAGTTTTAGTGGCCTCGACACGTTTTTAGTGGCCCGACACGTTTTGGAGGCTTTTGAAGCTATTTTTTTAGTCCCGGAATAATTTTCCACGTCAGGACTTTTTCTCTCGTTTTCCCGGCTTCATTTTCTTGTGTGGTCACGATGAGACTCTTGGGGCCCTGGTGCGATCTGTCAAGCCCCTAGCGTGATTTTCAGAGGACCGGGCGCGACGTTTTGGTATCGCCAAGCTCAGAGTAATTTTCTGGGTTCCCGGCCCGACCTCTTGGGGTCCCCGTCGCGATTTTCAAGAACCTGGCACGAACACTGGCCAGTCTTTTTTTTAGCCACAGCGTCATTTTCTGGGGCCCCGACGAAACTTCCTGGATCCCCATCGTGATTTCCAGGGGTCCGGCCTGACCGTTTGATGTCCCAGCGTGATTTTCGGGGTCCCTGCGCGACTTTTTATGGGGCCCAGCGGTATCTTCAGTGGTCCGGTCCCACTTTTTGGAGCCGCCGGCGTCATTTTTAGGAGCCCCAGAACGATTCTGGGGCCCAATATACATTTATATATATATACATATATACATATATATATATATATATATATATATATATATATATATATATATATATATATATATATATATATATATATATATAAAGCAAGTACACAACGTGGAAAACATGAATGCGTACACCGTATTATTGGTATCATGCTTCATATCAAATGACAGGCCTTGATGAGCTGGATGCATCTTACACAAGCATAAACGGAACATGAGCATGATTTTGCAATGATAATCATGCTTGAACACAATCCTAATTACCCCCGCCCAAAGGATGCGATGGATTTCTGACCGCACCAGTCAGGCACGCCATGAAAGTTGCCGCTAACCCATCGATCACTGGCCCTTGACAAGGCGGCCCGCCCAGTCGCACCCACTCCAGGGGTGGAAGCAATTACAGAAATCTACACGATTGCGGCAGGCTGAGTTTGGCCAGAAAGTTACTCGATTTACACACTCCGGCAGGCAAAGGGTTAAAGTGCAAATATCGGCAAAACATCGGTATTGTGGAGGGCGTGGCCTTGGCCCTCCTGGATCCCTTTCTGAGCTGGAAGGCCCCCTGAGAGCTTGAAAAGCTTGATTGGACCATGACCCAGTGTGAAGGGTCCCTGGGCCGATGTAAGGGCCACTGGGCCGATGCAGAGGCCCGGGGTGATCTGTTGTTCCGGGTCGATGAAGAGGTCTCCCAAGTCGATGGAGTGCCCATGGGAGAGACTGAGGGCCTCGGACAAGGTCAAAGTTAAGGGCCTGTGGGCGAACGAAGGGTCCCGGGTCGGTGCAAGTCCCCCGGGCTGACAGAAAGGGTCCAGGACAGCAAAAAGAGTCCATGAGCCAGCGGATCCGTCCTCTCTAGATATGCCATTGTGTAGTATATATTAGCATGTAACCAGAACGAGAAATATATTTGCTGCACGTGCAATCTGGCGTAGATTGGTTTGTATTCGACGTCATATGTGACGTACTCAACGTATCTGTCGTGTGCTTCGCTGCGAAAACACCCTTAATATGTGATGATGTAAGTATATGCTTTTGCTACGTTTTCATTATTTAATCCTGAAATGCAATTATATTTGGTCGAGGCCGTATACAGATATTTGGTAAAGGTAACATATAGAATCCAAGCGAATCCAGACCTTGAAAGATGTCATGTTTGACGTTTTTGAATGCCAGATGAAAATCATACGCGTTGTGCACGGTCATTGTGATATGGCGTAGCCTTGATTGTGCCGCATATAGGTACATCAGCAGTGTCGTATATATCGCTTTGATCAGTGTTCTCTGCTGTATGTAATTGGTATATTGTTCTGAGAGATAGGTATTTTGTCGAATTTTGTATTGAAGGTGAGTTCATTTCAGTGCCGGGATAATTGTTGCTTTGATAATTCCTTTGGGCTTTCTGACTACCAAGCTGGGAATTAATGCACTTCTTCACACATTTTATCTCTGAAAACATGTTTGCACTCCAGATTCATACTGGATAGGATGTGTTTCACATTTACTGAACCACAAATTATGTAGGACCAGCGTTAAAATAATGTTATTTTGCTGGGTTTGAGATTGAATGTCAAGAAGTATGGTAGGATATCAATTTTTCTCACTATGGGGAAATTTTTTTAAAACTATTTGTAAAGTTAATAAACATGATTTTCTGTAAATTTGTGCTTTGAGGTGTTTTGGAATTTGCTGTACTTTTTTGGAATGCATTGTTTATGAACATGATTCGGAAGATGCAACCACTTGTTTTCTGTGCTCGTACCTAATCACTTTTAAATATGAATGATGACATCACATCAGGCAGTTTTACAGCAGCAATTTGCTCTCCCATCTAGTTGCTTTTGATCCTTCCAAGTCATTCCTGGCTTCAACTAAAAGATTCCAGACATGACTAAAAAAAAGTACATAGGTGAACATTTAATATTAATAGGAATTGGTTTCTGTCAATTTTCTCAGCTTTTTCATTAACAAAATTTGTTGCTCAGTGCTGGTAATACAAATATTTTAGATGGATTGTTTTTAGTATAATTTTCCTTAAACCATTTTATATTCCAAAACCCATATCCCAGCAGACAGCAGTCGGTTTTACAGCGGAACTTTGCTCCCAGGTCACGTGGTCTCAGGAACGAGATAGAGGGAGAAGATCTGGCATAGTGATCTGCATAAATTAAAAGTGACCAGCAAATATAATTATCACATCAGTTTTGATAATTAAATAGGTTTTTCTATTGATGCTGCTGAAATAAGTAGAATTAAACTTACAAATATCAGCAAATTGCAATGTGCTTTCTAATTTATGTCGAGACTGCACTCAGCTCTACGGTATCTGGCAGCGAACGGATGACTGCCAGATGACAAATTGGCGCTGTGGTTAAATTAGCGAAGGATGCGGTTATAAGCTAACTTCCTGAGCAACGGTAGAGAAAATGATAACAAAAGTACACTTAATCGATGTCAACCAAGTTTATAAATCCATACCTGATACTGCCGACATGCTCACGCTGCACAACTAATAAATAATCACAACACATCCCATGAGTAGGACGCTCATGCACCGACTGATTTGTCGCCTGCCGCGTACTGGGATATAGGTTTTGGAATATAAAATGGTTTAAGGAACATTATACTAAAACAATCAGTCTAAAATAGTTTTATTCTCACCACCAAGAAACAAGTTTTGTCAATGAAAAAGTTCAGAAAATTGAGTGAAATCAATTCTTGTTAATAATAAATGTTCTTTGATGCACTTTTTTAGTTCATGTCTGGAATGTTTAGTTGAAGCAAGGAATGACTTGGAAGGATGTAAAGCGACTAGACGGGAGAGCAAATTACCGCTGTAAAACCGACTATTAAGTAACAAATCAGTCAGTGCACGAGCATCCTACTTGTGGGGTGTGTTGTGAATATTTATTAGTTGTGTGGTGTGACCATGTTGGGAGTATCAGGTATGAATATATGAATTTGGTTGACATCGAGTAAGTATACTTTTGTTATCATTTTATTTATAGTTGCAAGAAGTTGGCTTATAACCGCATCCTTTGCTAATTTAACCATAGTACCAATTTGTTATCTGGCAGTCATTCGTTGGCTGCCAGATACCAGAGAGCTAAGTGCAGTCTCCACGGAAATCAGAAAGCATACTGCAATTTGCCGATGTTTGTAAGTTTAATTTTACTTATTTCAGCAGCATCAATAGTAAAACCTATTTTGTTATTAAAACTGATGTGAGAATTAGATTTGGTAGTAGCTTTTAATTTATGCAGATCATTACACCAGGTCTTCTCCCTGTATCTTGTTCCTGAGACCACATGATCTGGGAGCAAAAAGCCTCTGTAAAACCACCTAGTGTCACTTTGGCACTGTGTGATGTTGTCATAGGCATGGCATGGAGGCTTTGATTGGCTAACACTATAAGCTGTTCAGCTACCTTAATGAGATGGAATGCAGACCTGTGGTTCCAATTTTTTTTTTCCAACCACAAGGCACAAGTTGATTAAATACAAAACTTGCCACAGTTCCAGGTGGGTTCTGTTAAGCTATGACCCTTTGTAGTTGTTTGTCACAATCCTACACCTCTTCTCCTTTCCCTTGGTGACATGAAACATTTCAGAACATGCCCGCCTAGGTCTATCCTGAAACTGGCAGCCCTTCACACAATTAGGGCATATTGCTTGGATTGGAAGAACATTGTGGCATAAAAAAAAGTATAAATCACTTGATTGTTTGATGCACCATAAAGCCCTAATAATTAACTAACTTGATTGTTTGGATAGGAAAGTTAAATGATATTGTATGGGACTGTGTCACAACCAGGGTGGGGATTAATGCACTTCTTCAGATGTTTTATCTCTGAAAATGTTTTTGCACTCCAGGTTCATACTGGATAGGATGGGCTTCACATGTACTCTGACACAAATGTGGGAACAAAGATATTGATAAAAACAAATGCAGAACGACACCCATAAAGATGCTAGTTATTCTTCTCAAACACTTATGGTTGACACTCAAAATAAACACTTTTGTAGCAGTCAGCAGCCGGACCACAGATTCACACACTAATCTCAATCTCAACCACTGGAAATGTAGATGACGACATGCCAACAGCATTTGCAAGACTGTGTGCCTGCACACTGAGTACAATGTTCTCTGGTCACTCAGACTCTGGATCTGTGTCTCCAAAAATCTGCATTTGCCCCACCCATATAGTGGGGAAATTTGACCATTTTAAGAGACATCCTCTGGAGTCCTGGAGGCTGCTGATCAGAATTGGCTGTGCTAGTATTCTGTTCTGAAATATTTCTGTCAACCAATTGATGCAAGGTATTTTTTATACGATGTTATAACCATTAGCAACTTTGAACACCTTGTTAACATTCTCATGGCACAAACAATACCTTGACTGATTCTTTGCGTTGCGCACCTCTATCACATCCGACCTCTGACTGTCATGTGCAGCAGTGGAGGTGGGTTAGTATTACATAGGGAATTGGCTGTGTAAGTAGGTATGTGCACTGAGCTGAGGGTGAAGTGTGAAGTATTTTTGTTTGCTTTTCATATGGCCAGCCTGCACTGAAACCAACAGTGAAAGGAACATGCTCCTGTGAGTTATGAGGCTGCATGACCTCTGCAGTTGATGGGCCCTACCCCCCCCCCCCAATAACTGTGAGTTATGAGAGAAAAAGCTGTTCTGATTATCATGATTCACTGCTGGGTGGTGCCATCCATTGTTCACTTCTTTGTTCCTATGCTTCAACATTTGTTTTGACCAAAAATGACAATGCATATTACTTATGCATAATACATGGGTACTGACTACATAGGCTTTTCCTGTAGGTTACTGGTAAACAGATTTTATGCATAAAAAAATAATATGTCCATGAAAATGTACTTCCGGAAGAAGTTCGTATGCATGCTGACCCCCAACCCGGAAAGTAAGTTTCCCACTCACACTGTCACAACTTGCGCATACCGAGGCCATTGTCACACTGATGAATGGACTTGAAAGTTCTACTGACAATATTGCAGCTTCTGCTGTCTGCTGTACTGTTCCTGCCTTTTCTCAAGAATTTCAAGAAGTACAAGTGATAATAATCAAATATGAAAACCTAATCAAATCAAATCAAATCAACTTAATATAATTTAAACTAATAAAAGCTAATATTAGTAGCAAACAAATTGCAAACAGCTGCTCCCAGAGATGACCTGCCATATGGTGCACATGATCTGTGAAGCAGCACCGGACACTGCTCCGTGTGGGACGTCCCTGGAAATGACCTGGGCGTGTTGTGCACATGCTCGGTGAAGCAGCACCGGACACTGCTCCGTGTGGGACGTCCCTGGAAATGACCTGGGCGTGTTGTGCACATGCTCGGTGAAGCAGCACCGGACACTGCTCCGTGTGGGACGTCCCTGGAAATGACCTGGGCGTGTTGTGCACATGATCGGTGAAGCAGCACCGGACACTGCTCCGTGTGGGACGTCCCTGGAAATGACCTGGGCGTGTTGTGCACATGATCGGTGAAGCAGCACCGGACACTGCTCCGTGTGGGACGCCCCTGGAAATGACCTGGGCGTGTTGTGCACATGATCGGTGAAGCAGCACCGGACACTGCTCCGTGTGGGACGCCCCTGGAAATGACCTGGGCGTGTTGTGCACATGATCTGTGAAGCAGCAGCAGGCACTGCTCCGTGTGGGACGCCCCTGGAAATGACCTGGGCGTGTTGTGCACATGATCGGTGAGGCAGCACCGGGCACTGCTCCCAGAATGGCCGCTCCCAGAGAACCCTACAGGTGGCAGTCTGGGCAGCACAGGCACTCTGCCACCCTGGAAAGGATTGATCCCTCTTGGCGAGATATTGGAAGCATTTAGTTGAGCATGCAAATCTGAAAATCGTGACTGAAGGAGCCGAGTTAGTGAAGTGTTAATCATTGTGTAGTAATGTGAGAAAATATGAGAAATGAGAATATATTTTGATTCCAGCCTTGGGAAAATGTATGAAATCTGATGCTTTCCTTGCCATGAACTGCACTCAGTTTGCAGTTTGTAAGGTGGTTTATGCCAACATCTACTATGTTATTCTTACCCTGGCATTTCACCCACTGCATGGCAATGTCCACCATTTTAGTGCTTCTATGTGCCCCATTGCTGGGAAACGGTGCCGATGGTTGTCGTATATTGCTGCAGGTGCATAGTTGAACCCTATGTGTGCCAGCATTTTCCTTAGTAACACTATCATACACAAGAAAACTGCCAGCATTTCTGCATGTGCAAGTTGGATTATTACAGTGTAATGCATGAGTTGCAATGTCATTACATGCATATGTAATACTTCCTTACATGTGCTTATTTTAAGCAAATAAGTTACGTGACTCGCCTGGTTGGGACAGGTCAGAATTGTTTATTAGTCATACTACCAGCAGAAAGGTTTGTCAGACCTCCAACTAACATGGGGAGATCTGACATGTTAGCCACATAATCTGAATAGAGTAGGGGGACGATGGAAGTTTCTGTCAATTTTTCATACAACATCCAATCATTTTCATGCAACATTTCATGTCAAATTTGCATGCAGCATTTCATGCGTGCATATAATGTTCAATTGGGAAGTTTGAAGGATGCGTTCTCCCGTGCCCTGTCGTGATGGTGCCCATGATTAGTAGTTCGTGAGTGTGCACAAAGAGTATCATCGGGGACGCAGGGAACCGATTTCGTGATTCCCAAATCTCCCTCATCCCAACAAAGGATGTACATCATTTTGTTAGATAGCATTATGTGCTTGGAGGCAATGTCCTTGGTGACGAGAATGATAGTGAATAGGGGGAAATGAAGGACACAATAAAACAAAAAGAGAAGACACACAAATCAAACCGTGGGTTCTTCTTCATGTTATGTTATAATATGCATCACCAGATTTCCCTCACATGCATATTTATTTGTAAGTACACATTGCATCACATTCAAGTTGTCTTCCCTTCAATCGTTGCCTGCAGCAACTGGAGCACTTCATGGTTGCTGGCATTGGAACTTGCAATTAATGGTCCAATGGTTGCCTTTACAATGATTGATTGGCCACTGGATCAGCCCTCTTGTTTCAGAGTGATCAGTCCCCGAGCCGAGACGGAAGCCACGCGAGCAGCATGGAGGCGCTCAAGACCCACCTGGACCAGATCCGCTGTCCGCTGCCCACGGACAAGGTCTACAAGGACCAGTGCATCTACTCGTTCGACACGCCCGAGTCGCCCACCGGCCTGTACGTGTGCCTGCGCTCCTTCCTGGGCGTCGGCCGGCGCCGACTGGAGGCGTTCAGCCGACGCACCGGCGGCCGCGTGTTCCTGCACCTGCGCCGCGTGCGCCGCGCCGCGCCGCGCGCCGCCGCCGACGAGCCGGTGACCAAGGTGACGCGGCTGGCCATCGGCGTGGAGGGCGGCTTCGAGGCGGCGCCGCCGGCGGCCGCCTACGACGACGACCACGCGCTGGTGGTGTGGCCCGGCCTGGAGCGGCTGCCGGTGGCCGGCGGCGACGAGCTGCCGGCGCCGGCGCGCGCCGCCGTCGCCGCCGTGCTGGCGGCCGACTCGGCGAGCCGGCGCGACGAGCTGGCGCACGCGGCCGGCACGTGGGACGGCGAGGTGCGCGTCGTGTCGAGCCACGCCGCCGCGCTGGCGCAGCTGGACAACGGCGTGCGGGTGGCGCCGCGCGGCTGGCAGTGTCAGCAGTGCGACAAGGTGGACAACCTGTGGCTCAACCTGACTGACGGCGCCGTCCTGTGCGGCCGCAGGATGTTCGACGGCTCGGGCGGCAACAACCACGCGCTCGAGTACTACCACAAGACCGGGTAGGTGCTGCCGGAGGGCCGGGCGGGTGCTGCCGCTCGAGTACTACCACAAGACCGGGTAGGTGCTGCCGGAGGGCCGGGCGGGTGCTGCCGCTCGAGTACTACCACAAGACCGGGTAGGTGCTGCCGGAGGGCCGGGCGGGTGCTGCCGCTCGAGTACTACCACAAGACCGGGTAGGTGCTGCCGGAGGGCCGGGCAGGTGCTGCCGCTCGAGTACTACCACAAGACCGGGTAGGTGCTGCCGGAGGGCCGGGTGGGTGCTGCCGCTCGAGTACTACCACAAGACCGGGTAGGTGCTGCCGGAGGGCCGGGCGGGTGCTGCCGCTCGAGTACTACCACAAGACCGGGTAGGTGCTGCCGGAGAGCCGGGCGGGTGCTGTCGCAGAACCAGGTAAGCGCTGCCACAAACCTAGATATGTGTTGGCCGAGCCAGATAACCGGGCAGGTGCTGCAAGAAAACCGGGCATGTGCTGTCGCAGAACTGGGTATGTGCTGCCACAGAACCGGGCAGGTACTGCAAGAAAACCGGGCACGTGCTGTTGCATAACCGGGCAGGTGCTGCTGCAGAACTGAGTAGGTGCTGCCGGAAAGTTGGGCAATCACTGCCAGAAAACTGGGCACGGTAAATGCTGCCAGCAAGCCAGGTACGTATTGCCGGAAAACCATGCACACACTGCTGAAAAGGTCATTGCTGCCTGAAAGCCATGTAAATAATGCCAGAAAATCAGGTAAGTGCTACGACACAACCAGGTCGGCGGTGTCGGAAAACCGAGCGAGTGCTGCCAGAAGACTGCTCAATTCGATCCGCACCGTGCATCCGTGTTGGTGCTACCACATACAGGTGAGCTTTGCCAGGACATACGAGCGCTTGCAGGAAATCTGGCCAGAGTATGGATCGATTGCAGAAACTCTCCGGCAAGATAGTGCTCTTTTACAGTGACTGTTATCTGTTTGGATTGCTGTTGATAGTGTTGCCTCACTTTCGCTTCGTCTTTTTCTTATAGTACCTAAAGCAAATGGTGCTGACTACTCGGCGAAGCACAGTGTTGATCCGTGCGGGATCCTCTGTGGCTCCCACTTGGTGACTTGAGCTGATCTTGTCAGGATGTGGAGAAGCCGTCCTCTTGCTCGCCGGCGAGAGAAGCGGATGCCTTCTACCACCATTGGGAAGGAGACACAACACTACTGACCTGATGTGTTCCATTTGTCGTGGGGGGGGAGCAACTAACAGCCCCACTGAACAGCATGCATTCACAAGATACCAGCCTCAGTTGGTGCTTACCAACCAGATTCAATACCAGGTTCAACTTTTACCTACAAACCAGACTCAGTACTGGCTTCAATATGCAGTGCGGTTCCGAGGCTGGGTGATTTATGGCTCACTGATGATGCACGATTACAGTATTTTGGGATTTGTGTTGGAATCCCATATTTGAAGAGCAGAATTTGTGCAGGGAATTCCATGTGTGATAGGATAGATGTTCTCTGTTTCTGACATCAACAATTATTTGCATTTGCGGTCAATTTTGAGCATGTTTATGAAGCGACAGTGAGAAGAAATGCATTTTTTTTAACTCCAGTATTCCATTCGTGAAGAAAGGAGTGAACAATTTCCTGGGGAGGATAATATTCTGGATGACAGCCATGTAGGGCAAGGCGATGCGTCCAGCATTGCCGCGAGGCCATGTCCCAAGTCTGACTCAGAACGGTCCGCTTCGCCGCAGGTACCCGCTGGCTGTGAAACTGGCCACCATCAGTCTAACTCAGAACTGTCCTCTTCGCCGCAGGTACCCGCTGGCCGTGAAACTGGCCACCATCAGTCTAACTCGGAACGGTCCGCTTCGCCGCAGGTACCCGCTGGCTGTGAAACTGGCCACCATCAGTCTAACTCGGAACGGTCCGCTTCGCCGTAGGTACCCGCTGGCTGTGAGACTGGCCACCATCAGTCTAACTCAGAACTGTCCGCTTCGCCGCAGGTACCCGCTGGCCGTGAAACTGGCCACCATCAGTCTAACTCGGAACGGTCCGCTTCGCCGCAGGTACCCGCTGGCTGTGAAACTGGCCACCATCAGTCTAACTCGGAACGGTCCGCTTCGCCGCAGGTACCCACTGGCCGTGAAACTGGGCACCATCAGTCTAACTCGGAACGGCCCGCTTCGCCGCAGGTACCCGCTTGCTGTGAAACTGGCCACCATCAGTCTAACTCGGAACGGTCCGCTTCGCCGCAGGTACCCACTGGCCGTGAAACTGGGCACCATCAGTCTAACTCGGAACGGTCCGCTTCGCCGCAGGTACCCGCTGGCTGTGAAACTGGCCACCATCAGTCTAACTCAGAACTGTCCGCTTCGCCGCAGGTACCCGCTGGCTGTGAAACTGGGCACCATCAGCGCCGACGGTCGCGCCGACGTCTTCTCCTACAGCGAAGACGACATGGTAAGCTGCAGAGTGCGACCTGCACCGAGAGGGGGCCGGTAATCCGTGAGTAAGGTGCCCGCCTCCCAACCGAAAGGTTGTCGGTTCGAGTCCCACCTGTGGCTACTCTTCGCCCCCGACCAATCGGCGTGTGAGGTGGACGACGCTCTGTGGTCCACAACAGCGTCACAAAGGCAATAACCAGCCAACGTGCACTGGTAACCACAGATCCTGCGGACCGATGAGGAAAAGTCGCATGTACGTGTGGTTGAATGGTTTCGAATCCCATAATGGTCTATATTGAGAATGGGTATCGATGGATGGAATGGATTTAAGAAGAAATAATGCTGCTATTATGTTGCTGTTCGTGTATTTGGTATTTCCATCCGGATAGTGCGTTTGCTACACAGACATGCCCTTAAGTTTTACGCTTCATAGCTCGATTATTTGTTTAAAATATCTGTCTTCAGCATGATTTAGTGACATCACCACACTGCATGTACAACTGCAACTTAAGAGTTCCTATGAGTGCGATTTGTTCGAAGTGCCCATGGTCTCAGCCACGGTTGGATTGATCTTTGGGAGTCCTGGATTGGGAAACGATCATTTTGGGTTAATCCAGGCTGGAGAGGATAATCTTATTTCTGCTCGTGACATCCTGAACTCCTTTTTGTACCTTTGGGTCAATTTTGAGCATGTTTATGAAAGAGCGATGAACTCGTAGTCATTTTTGAACAACGCAATTCACCATTTGGCAACAAATTAGAGGATGATTTCTCAGAGGGGAATATGGCGCGGATGACAAACGTACATGACTATGTTTCCAACCCTGGTCTCAGCATGCACCAGTCTTTGAGGTTTTTTTTTCTAGACAGTGCATCCTATAATCTTGGTATTATAATTATAGGGCCCACAGTATAAGGTGCTCGTCGGCGAACGTCTAAACATAGCGCATTGCTGTCTTCTTTACCCCTCGCCTACCTTATGCAATACATTTGTTCATCTGTTCCCGTACGCAGGCCACAATTTTACCAACTCAAAGTTTGTGTTCGCTGGCTACCAAAGGTTGCCGAGTCCATCAGAGCGCACCGTTTCCCCCGCGCCAGTAGCGTCTCACTCCATGCGAGTAAATCCCACCACCTGAGCTCAGCTTGTCGGCGCATGCCGTCCGGTGTCGACTGGGCCCGCTGAGCACACCAGGGCCCGCTGAGCACACCAGGGCCCGCTGAGCACACCAGGGTCCGCTGAGCACACCAGGGCCCGCTGAGCACACCAGGGCCCGCTGAGCACACCAGGGCCCGCTGAGCACACCAGGGTCCGCTGAGCACACCAGGGCCCGCTGAGCACACCAGGGCCCGCTGAGCACACCAGGGCCCGCTGAGCACACCAGGGCCCGCTGAGCACACCAGGGCCCGCTGAGCACACCAGGGTCCGCTGAGCACACCAGGGCCCGCTGAGCACACCAGGGCCCGCTGAGCACACCAGGGCCCGCTGAGGACACCAGGGCCCGCTGAGCACACCAGGGCCCGCTGAGCACACCAGGGCCCGCTGAGCACACCAGGGTCCGCTGAGCACACCAGGGCCCGCTGAGCACACCAGGGCCCGCTGAGGACACCAGGGCCCGCTGAGCACACCAGGGCCCGCTGAGCACACCAGGGTCCGCTGAGCACACCAGGGCCCGCTGAGCACACCAGGGCCCGCTGAGCACACCAGGGCCCGCTGAGCACACCAGGGTCCGCTGAGCACACCAGGGCCCGCTGAGGACACCAGGGCCCGCTGAGCACACCAGGGTCCGCTGAGCACACCAGGGCCAGCTGAGCACACCAGGGCCCGCTGAGCACACCAGGGCCCGCTGAGGACACCAGGGCCCGCTGAGGACACCAGGGCCCGCTGAGCACACCAGGGTCCGCTGAGCACACCAGGGCCAGCTGAGCACACCAGGGCCCGCTGAGGACACCAGGGCCCGCTGAGCACACCAGGGTCCGCTGAGCACACCAGGGTCCGCTGAGCACACCAGGGCCCGCTGAGCACACCAGGGCCCGCTGAGCACACCAGGGCCCGCTGAGCACACCAGGGCCCGCTGAGCACACCAGGGCCAGCTGAGCACACCAGGGCCAGCTGAGCACACCAGGGCCCGCTGAGCACACCAGGGCCAGCTGAGCACACCAGGGCCCGCTGAGCACACCAGGGTCCGCTGAGCACACCAGGGCCCGCTGAGCACACCAGGGCCCGCTGAGCACACCAGGGCCCGCTGAGCACACCAGGGCCCGCTGAGCACACCAGGGCCCGCTGAGCACACCAGGGCCCGCTGAGCACACCAGGGCCCGCTGAGCACACCAGGGCCAGCTGAGCACACCAGGGCCAGCTGAGCACACCAGGGCCCGCTGAGCACACCAGGGCCCGCTGAGCACACCAGGGTCCGCTTCACAGGTCCTGGTGTGCTCCTCCCTCCTCGCAAGCTCGAATGTCTGGGCTGGTGTGGCGATTAATTGCTGCTAGGCACCAGCTGAATCGCACCATCATCATCTCCCCCGCCACGGCGACTCAATATCCAGAGCCCTTCTCGTGCATCATCTCCCCCGTCACAACGCACTCAATATCCAGAGCCCTTCACGTGCATCATCTCCCCCGTCACAACGCATTCAATATCCAGAGCCCTTCACGTGCATCATCTCCCCTCTCCGCGTTGCCACGAGCTCGTCCAGGGCCTTTCTTCTCCATTTTTACCCATGCCTCGAATGGCTGGATTGTATGGTCAGGCGCTGGACCCATCCACATGTCCACTCTCTGACATCGCTCAGCCCCGACAGTACGCCCCCTGACCTGCCGGCCGCCAGGTGCTGGACCCGTCCACATGTCCACTCTCTGACATTGCTCAGCGCCGTCAGTACACCCTCTGACCTGCCGGCCGCCAGGTGCTGGACCCGCTGCTGGGGCAGCACCTGGCCCACTTCGGCATCAACGTCCAGGCGATGGAGAAGACGGACAAATCGATGGCCGAGCTGGAGATCGAGATGAACCAGCGCGTGGGCGAGTGGGCGACTATCCAGGAGGAGGGCCAGGAGCTGAAGCCGCTGTACGGGCCCGGATATACGGGCATCAAGAACCTGGGCAACTCATGCTACCTCAACAGCGCCATGCAGGTAGGCTGTGCCGGGCAGGTAGGCTGCGCCCGGCAGGTAGGCTGTGCCGGGCAGGTAGGCTGCGCCCGGCAGGTAGGCTGTGCCGGGCGACACCAGAAGGCAACAGCGCTCAGATCACGGCTGGATTTTGATGTTTTAGAAGCCCGGATTTGGAGAGGAAAAGTAGCCGGATTTCCAATTCAGAGAGGATATTTTAGTCCAGCTTCTGACAGCAAGGCCTTGTGCCTTCCATTCAACTTCGGGCATTTCTATCAAACAGCTATTAGTTTACAGCTGTTTTCAAACGACTATCGAAAATTTTGGCGAAAAATGAAGTGGATGATTTTCGAAGAGCGTGCTGTTTCGGACGACAAACGACAAACACCCAGGACAGGATCACGTTCCCAGCCCGGTTCAGATCGGTGTGACGTATTGGGAGATTTCACGCAGCGCCTGGGAAGATGCTGTGGCCCGTTTTGTTTTCCTTTACTGATGCCATAATGCAGTACACATCCTGTGTTGTTGTTGCATCGCGGTGATATGCTCCGAGATGTGTCTCACTCAAGTGCCGAGTGGCCTGTCGGAAATTGGGGACCCTGACTTTTTTTATAGAGATGGTTATGAAACAGTTGTGAAACAGAAACCTCAATCCTACGGGTTTGCTCCATTTCACATGGTTCACCTAACCGTAGGCCCCACACGTGCTAATTCATCGGCTGATTCCTTGAATGTTGTGGTGACTTCGTGAATTTTGTGAGCCATGTGCGTTTGACCGATGGGTTGATAATACGATGCACATATAAATACATCATTGTATTCGCACATGGGCATGCAATCATCGGAAATAGTGTTGGCGCGGCCCTGCGTGCTGTTTCGACAGCTGAACTCAAAGATTATTGTTGGATTTCTCGAAGTACCATCTCGGGATCGGCGGTGATGTTCGCCACGGACATGCGGTGCATACTATTTGATGGGATTACTTGCGAACCCGGTACGGCAGTCCGGGTGTAGTTTATACAGGTCCTGCCATGGCAGGGAATACCGCCCGATATGGATAAATTATTCGTGAGATAGTGTAGAAAATACCACTTTCTGAACATTCAATCGACATCCTTCTTCAAGAAGTATCGACATTCTGCTACTTGATGCGTGCTTATGAAGACTTCGTGTCTCTTTTCTCCTTGATAACAGTATCTCGTTTATAAGTAATATATATAGAATAGTGATACACGAACATTTCGCAACGCAATTTCGGTCAAAGGGATTAACTATAATGTGATCTAGCGTACGTTACCAGTTTATAAGCATAGGCAATTTTCTCCCTGTCCCGAATATAGCTCCTAAATTATGAATCTCAAAGCAAATGCCATATTCTGCACACTGCCTGATGTACGAGGGGCAGGGCTGGCGCATGGCTTTGTGTCCTGGATGTTTGTCATCCAGAATCAGGGTCGGAATATGCGCGCGGGCAGCCGTCCACCCGTTGTCGACTGTCGCAGGTGCTGTTCACGGTGGCAGCCGTCCACCCGTTGTCGACTGTCGCAGGTGCTGTTCACGGTGGCAGCCGTCCACCCGTTGTCGACTGTCGCAGGTGCTGTTCACGGTGGCAGCCGTCCACCCGTTGTCGACTGTCGCAGGTGCTGTTCACGGTGGCAGCCGTCCACCCGTTGTCGACTGTCGCAGGTGCTGTTCACGGTGGCAGCCGTCCACCCGTTGTCGACTGTCGCAGGTGCTGTTCACGGTGCCCGACTTCGTAGCGCGCTACTACACCGACGGCCAGGCGACGCTGGCGGCGCTGGAGCCGGCGCGCGTGCCCGACGACTTCTCGGCGCAGATGTGTCGGCTGGCCGACGGCCTGCTGTCGGGACGCTACTCAGCGCCGCCGCCGGACGGCCAGGGGGGCGACGCGCCGCCGGCCGGCATCGAGCCGGTCACCTTCCGCACGGTGGTGGGGCGCGGCCACCCGGAGTTCGCCGGCAAGCGGCAGCAGGACGCGCAGGAGTTCATCCTGCACGTGCTCAACCTGGTGGCCAGGAGCTCGCGCCACCGCAGCGACCCGGGCGACGCGTTCCGCTTCAAGGTGAGCGGGTCCGTTCTGTTCCAAGTCGACGTCGTTCGAGGTGTGCGGTGGGCCCGTGGACGCCGGCCGGTGGGCGTGTGCTTCCGCTTCAAGGTGAGCGGGTCCGTTCTGTTCCAAGTCGACGTCGTTCGAGGTGTGCGGTGGGCCCGTGGACGCCGTCCGGTGGGCGTGTGCTGCGGCCTAACTGTGGCCGCACGTACTCTGTGCCATTGTATGGCGAAATGGCCTGCGACAGACCGATAATGTACTGCATTGATCAGTGGATATGAGTGCGCAAACATGTAGAGTCGTGCTGGATGCATTGTGAACATGTAAAGTATGCAAACCGAGACCTCCGGTTGGGGGTTATATACGTGGGCTCCGGGTGGGCAGCGTTGTAAAGACGCTTCTTAAGACACATAGCCCACCATGGTAGACATGTCACCCGATAATTGCCATGTCCCACGGACGACACTGCCTCTGTGTTTTAACACACACACCAGAGGGGTGGGAGGCGGAGACCGGCAACCCTCTGGATTTCGACGATATCTCATAATCGGGCAGAAATGTCGTAGTGCAATCTTGTGACCGTTAAAATTGAGAGGAGCATTATGTGCAACAAATTGAAATCCGTTGGTGAACATAGGAGCTGCGGTGTGTAGAGCCGACGGACCGACTGCCAGACCGCCGAGCGTTCAAGGTCACACAGATAGCGCGGCGGCTCGGTGTACCAGCTGAACTTGACACCATTCTGCCCTCAAGGCAATGACCCAGGGTCATGCCATTTATGCTGCAGGGAGTTCACTGCAGCCGTAATTTATCCTCCAATTGTTGTGCTTCTATCTTCAATAGTTTCTGAGGTCTTAGGGAGGTGGGGCAGCTCCGTCCAGCAGTTACCCAGCCAGCAGTTACCCAGTCCAGCAGTTACCCAGTCCAGCAGTTACCCAGCCCAGTTAACAGTTTCCCAACCAGTTGTAATGATAATCAGATTTGGTGGTGGCCATGTGCGGGGGGGGGGTCGGAGATGTCCCCGGTAAGAGCTGGAACAGTCAGACCTCCAGGTCCAGATACACTTGACAGACTCCCCCCTCTCCAGTGGTGTACTTGTGTAGTCGTGTACACCTATGTACCACCTGGCTTGTAATGATAACAGAAAACAAAGGTCCTGCCATCAGAATCGCGATTTCCGCCATGGGGCATGTGATGGTACGAGCGCATACGGTGACAATGTTTAGCCTGCTCCTACGCTACGGGATGTGTTTTGAATGCTCGTTCTTTTGCTTCGTTTTACAATTTTTTCGTTGTTCCAGGATATCATTAGATGTGTGATGCGTCCGCAAAACTGTAAATCCCTGTGTGCTGATGTGGTTCCGTCGCGTGGCACGTCTGTCGTGTGATGCGTGTGTTATATATATATATATATATGTATATATATATATATATATATATATATATATATATATATATATATATATATATATATATATATATATGTATATATATATGTGGGTGGTTGTGTATGTGTGCGTGTGTGTGTGTATGTGACTGATGTGACCTCTGACCCCGCAGATGGAGGACCGGGTCGAGTGCAGTCAGTCTCACCAGGTCAAGTACTCGTATCGCACAGAGTTCTTCGTGCCGCTGCACATCCCCATGGAGGCCGCTACCAACAAGCAGGAGGTGGGGCGACTCGGTGTCCTCGTGTACTGCTCACAGTGCACGCGGGCCGACGGTAGTGGGTCACGAGACGGGGCAGGGGATGCAGTGTGATTTGCCGCCGGGCTCTGGCAGGTATGGTAGGCTGAGATTGTTTGTAGCATGGTATACTTAGCCGTGTAGTTCTCCCATGGGGATGCATGTCAGCAGTGCCTGAATCTGTGCCGGTTTGGCATGCTAGGAACCTGCATTGAAATGGTTTGTTATCCCAGGTATCACATCTGAACTGGTATCTGTAGTTTGTAACATTGTGTGCTTTTGTTTGTTATTTTGCGTTATGTTTTTATCACTACAAACTGGAGCTGAAAGTGTATGCAGCAGTTTTTTTGCCGTTACTGCAACGTATTTTTCCAATTACGTATTAAAGCAAGGGCTATATCAATACCGTATAACGGCAATATGTTCATCCAGTGAACTGATCTGTAGGTGGGGCGCAACTAGACCGATATTCGTAATGGATGCAGTTCGCGGCTATCCTTCGTCTTCTTTTTCTCGATCAAACCATGGTGAAAGAACATGCATTTTGTGTGTTGAGTCTGCCAGAACCGACTTACAATGAGCTGGTGGGGACGAGTGGTCTAGGGGTAAGATGCTCGTCTCGCAATCGAAAGATTGTGGGTTCGAATCTCACCTGTCGCTACTCTTCGCCCGCGACCAATCGGCGTGAGAGATTGGCGACGCTATATGACTCAAGGTTCGACGTGTCGTAAAACCAATAACCAACCAACCAACAATGAGCTGGTGTGGCTAACTGTGGTTCAGACATTGGCCGTGTTCACCAATATTCTCGAGACACCTTTAGTAGAGCACATTTTAGCTTGGTAGCCGCAGCTAATGTAGCGTAGCATTGCCGACCTGAACCAGTGTTGGATCAGCATTGTCGACCTGAACCAGTGTTGGATCAGCATTGTCGACCTGAACCAGTGTTGGATCAGCATTGCCGACCTGAACCAGTGTTGGATCAGCATTGTCGACCTGAACCAGTGTTGGATCAGCATTGCCGACCTGAACCAGTGTTGGATCAGCATTGCCGACCTGAACCAGTGTTGGATCAGCATTGTCGACCTGAACCAGTGTTGGATCAGCATTGTCGACCTGAACCAGTGTTGGATCAGCATTGTCGACCTGAACCAGTGTTGGATCAGCATTGCCGACCTGAACCAGTGTTGGATTAGCATTGCCGACCTGAACCAGTGTTGGATTAGCATTGCCGACCTGAACCAGTGTTGGATTAGCATTGCCGACCTGAACCAGTGTTGGATCAGCATTGTCGACCTGAACCAGTGTTGGATTAGCATTGCCGACCTGAACCAGTGTTGGATCAGCATTGTCGACCTGAACCAGTGTTGGATCAGCATTGCCGACCTGAACCAGTGTTGGATCAGCATTGTCGACCTGAACCAGTGTTGGATCAGCATTGTCGACCTGAACCAGTGTTGGATCAGCATTGCCGACCTGAACCAGTGTTGGATTAGCATTGTCGACCTGAACCAGTGTTGGATCAGCATTGTCGACCTGAAGCCAACCAGTGTTGGATCAGCATTGTCGACCTGAACCAGTGTTGGATCAGCATTGCCGACCTGAACCAGTGTTGGATCAGCATTGCCGACCTGAACCAGTGTTGGATCAGCATTGCCGACCTGAACCAGTGTTGGATCAGCATTGCCGACCTGAACCAGTGTTGGATCAGCATTGCCGTATTGCGACCTGAACCAGTGTTGGATCAGCATTGCACCGAACAGTGTTGGATCAGCATTGCCGACCTGAACCAGTGTTGGATCAGCATTGTCGACCTGAACCAGTGTTGGATCAGCATTGCCGACCTGAACCAGTGTTGGATCAGCATTGCCGACCTGAACCAGTGTTGGATCAGCATTGTCGACCTGAACCAGTGTTGGATCAGCATTGCCGACCTGAACCAGTGTTGGATCAGCATTGCCGACCTGAACCAGTGTTGGATCAGCATTGCCGACCTGAACCAGTGTTGGATTAGCATTGCCGACCTGAACCAGTGTTGGATTAGCATTGCCGACCTGAACCAGTGTTGGATTAGCATTGCCGACCTGAACCAGTGTTGGATCAGCATTGCCGACCTGAACCAGTGTTGGATTAGCATTGCCGACCTGAACCAGTGTTGGATTAGCATTGCCGACCTGAACCAGTGTTGGATCAGCATTGTCGACCTGAACCAGTGTTGGATTAGCATTGCCGACCTGAACCAGTGTTGGATCAGCATTGTCGACCTGAACCAGTGTTGGATCAGCATTGCCGACCTGAACCAGTGTTGGATCAGCATTGTCGACCTGAACCAGTGTTGGATCAGCATTGTCGACCTGAACCAGTGTTGGATCAGCATTGCCGACCTGAACCAGTGTTGGATTAGCATTGTCGACCTGAACCAGTGTTGGATCAGCATTGTCGACCTGAACCAGTGTTGGATCAGCATTGTCGACCTGAACCAGTGTTGGATCAGCATTGCCGACCTGAACCAGTGTTGGATCAGCATTGCCGACCTGAACCAGTGTTGGATCAGCATTGCCGACCTGAACCAGTGTTGGATCAGCATTGCCGACCTGAACCAGTGTTGGATCAGCATTGTCGACCTGAACCAGTGTTGGATCAGCATTGTCGACCTGAACCAGTGTTGGATCAGCATTGCCGACCTGAACCAGTGTTGGATCAGCATTGCCGACCTGAACCAGTGTTGGATCAGCATTGTCGACCTGAACCAGTGTTGGATCAGCATTGTCGACCTGAACCAGTGTTGGATCAGCATTGTCGACCTGAACCAGTGTTGGATCAGCATTGCCGACCTGAACCAGTGTTGGATTAGCATTGCCGACCTGAACCAGTGTTGGATTAGCATTGCCGACCTGAACCAGTGTTGGATTAGCATTGCCGACCTGAACCAGTGTTGGATCAGCATTGCCGACCTGAACCAGTGTTGGATTAGCATTGCCGACCTGAACCAGTGTTGGATTAGCATTGCCGACCTGAACCAGTGTTGGATCAGCATTGTCGACCTGAACCAGTGTTGGATTAGCATTGCCGACCTGAACCAGTGTTGGATCAGCATTGTCGACCTGAACCAGTGTTGGATCAGCATTGCCGACCTGAACCAGTGTTGGATCAGCATTGTCGACCTGAACCAGTGTTGGATCAGCATTGTCGACCTGAACCAGTGTTGGATCAGCATTGCCGACCTGAACCAGTGTTGGATTAGCATTGTCGACCTGAACCAGTGTTGGATCAGCATTGTCGACCTGAACCAGTGTTGGATCAGCATTGTCGACCTGAACCAGTGTTGGATCAGCATTGCCGACCTGAACCAGTGTTGGATCAGCATTGCCGACCTGAACCAGTGTTGGATCAGCATTGCCGACCTGAACCAGTGTTGGATCAGCATTGCCGACCTGAACCAGTGTTGGATCAGCATTGCCGACCTGAACCAGTGTTGGATCAGCATTGTCGACCTGAACCAGTGTTGGATCAGCATTGCCGACCTGAACCAGTGTTGGATCAGCATTGCCGACCTGAACCAGTGTTGGATCAGCATTGTCGACCTGAACCAGTGTTGGATCAGCATTGCCGACCTGAACCAGTGTTGGATCAGCATTGCCGACCTGAACCAGTGTTGGATCAGCATTGCCGACCTGAACCAGTGTTGGATCAGCATTGTCGACCTGAACCAGTGTTGGATCAGCATTGTCGACCTGAACCAGTGTTGGATCAGCATTGCCGACCTGAACCAGTGTTGGATCAGCATTGCCGACCTGAACCAGTGTTGGATCAGCATTGCCGACCTGAACCAGTGTTGGATCAGCATTGTCGACCTGAACCAGTGTTGGATCAGCATTGTCGACCTGAACCAGTGTTGGATCAGCATTGTCGACCTGAACCAGTGTTGGATCAGCATTGCCGACCTGAACCAGTGTTGGATCAGCATTGCCGACCTGAACCAGTGTTGGATCAGCATTGTCCGACCTGAACCAGTGTTGGATCAGCATTGCCGACCTGAACCAGTGTTGGATCAGCATTGTCGACCTGAACCAGTGTTGGATCAGCATTGCCGACCTGAACCAGTGTTGGATCAGCATTGCCGACCTGAACCAGTGTTGGATCAGCATTGCCGACCTGAACCCACTCGTGGTACGTCCGAAGCCCATGTATCTAAGAAATCCATAACATTAATTTATCAGGAGATGTAATGGGAAACTTTATATATATATATATATATGTGATATGATATATGATATGAAATGATTATATGATATGATGATATATGATATGATATATGACGATATGATGTACGATATATGATATGATATGATGTATGATATGATATGATATAGTACAACAGTTTCAAAACCCAGTAGAACTCTGCATTCCGTGCAGTTTGTGCTCATCACTTCTAGGATGAAAATTGTTCTTCCGTGTTTGGTTTGTGCCCCTTCCTCTCCCCCCCCCATGGTTCCGCTGAGTCGGCATGCGTCCGAAGGCGGGCTTGCCTGTGATTGGCTTGTTCAAAGTCACCAGCGAGATGTTCAGAAACAAGTGACGTACGTGTTGCCAGCGATTTATCGCCAATGCCACTGATCTGAATAATGCAGCTCGGATTGTACGCGACGTGCTGCAGGTGATCGAGTACCAGGTGCGGAAGGCGGCGTCGCCGGCCGACGCTGGTCCGCCGGTGCGGCCCCAGATCCCGTTCTCGGCGCTGCTGGACGCCTTCGCGGCGCCGCGGCGCATCGACCAGTTCCACTCGACGGCGCTGGGCGAGAAGACGGTGGGCGTGCAGACGTCGCGGCTCGCCTCGTTTCCCGACTGGCTGCTGGTGCAGCTGCACAAGTTCGGCGTGGGCGACGACTGGGTGCCCGTCAAGCTGGACGTGTCGGTGGACGTGCCGGACGAGCTGGACCTGAGTGCGCTGCGCGGCGGCGGCCTGCGGTCCGGCGAGACGCCGCTGCCGGAGCCGGCGGCCGACCTGGCCGCCGCGCAGCCCGACCTCGACCCGGCCGTCATCAGCCAGCTGGCCGAGATGGGCTTCCCGGTGGAGGCGTGCCGGCGCGCCGTCTACGCGACGCAGAACAGCGGCGTCGAGCCGGCCATGGCATGGATCATGGAGCACATCGGCGACGCTGACTTCGCGGCGCCGTTCGCCGTGCCGGGCGCCGTGCCGACGTTCCGCGTCAACGCAGAGGCGGCCGCGCTGATCGTCGGCATGGGCTTCACACAGGCGCAGGCGGAGCGCGCGCTGCGCGAGACGGACAACAGCGTGGAGCGCGCCGCCGACTGGATCTTCAGCCACCAGGCCGAGCTGGAGGCGGCGCCGACGCCGGCCAGCGAGCAGTACCGCGACGGCGCCGGCCGCTACCGCCTGCACGCGTTCATCTCGCACATGGGCGCCAGCATGACGGTCGGCCACTACGTGTGCCACATCCGCAGGGACGGCCGCTGGTGCATCTTCAACGACGAGAAGGTGGCCGAGAGCCGGCAGCCGCCGCGCGAGCTGGGCTACCTGTACCTGTACCGGCGCTGTGACGAGTAGCGGCGCGCGTGTCGGAGCCGACGGACCCGCCGCGCGCGCACTGGACGATGGCGGTGTGAGGGTGGCCCAGATCGGAGGTGGTGACGGTGTGAAGGCGGCCCGAGTGGAGCCGACACCGAGGTGACCCGCTGGCACCTGCGTGGAGCCAGTCGGGGTGTGGACACAGACCGCTCGACGCCACCACCAGCGGCAGCAGCCGCTCCAGCAGCTCCGGCGCCGCACCCGAGACACCGGAGACTCGACGCCGCTCGGTGCGATGCCGACCGGCTGGCGTGCCGACGCGTCGACACGTGGCCCGGCCGAACCGCCACTGCGTGGCGCGCGCGCGCGCGTTTCGAGTGTGTGTGTTCGTGTTCAGCTTATCGCGGCGTGTGTGACGCGATGCGGCGACGGCCGCCGTCCTGAGTGGCGCCGGCTCGCCGCTCCGGCGCCCGGGTGCCGTCTGATTTTTCCTCTGTGCACTCTGTGAATACAGTATCCAGTTCAGTGTGCGATGTGGGGGCGGTGTATCGAGCCTGACGTCACCCGGACTATGAACGGCTGGTGATGGGTGTGAGGCCGGTCGATTGCGGTGGTTGTTGTTTTTTTAACGTGACGATCGTTCGGTCATGGACGGTCACTAACCTTTCATGCCGATTGGTCGCCGGCAGAGAGTAGCGACAGGTGAGACGAGAGCTGACAGCCTCTCTGTTGTAAGACGGGGGTGCCGTACACCTAGACTGCTCGCCCTCAGGGTTGGTTGTGTCATTTAGCGACAGCACATGCAATCCTGAGAAACTGAAGTAATCGCTCCACGAATTAGATGATACCCCTGACGCGCACACTTCACGCTCCTCTGCCCTGAAAACCGGTCCACACGTAGAATGGCCTACACCCAGTTCAGGCGCCGATTGTGGTGGTCAGAATTGGTCCAACGGTAAGGCCAAACGTGCAGTTCAGAGCCTGGGCCATTCCGCCAAAGGGGTAATTTCCAAACATGACTCGTGGCAGTGTTTTATATCTCCCGAGATTGTACAGGGAGCATGGCCTCGTGATGTGCGAGGTGATACGGAGGATACCCGGCATCCTGCGAAGCCTGGCAAACACGGGACTACACTCGCCGACGCTAACCAACACCAGCCGATACCAGCAGACACCAGCTGACACAGGCGGACACCAGACACCAACCGATACCAGCAGACACCAGCTGACACAGGCAGACACCAGCCGATACCAGCAGACACCAGCTGACACAGGCGGACACCAGACACCAGCCGGCAACACACCACACCAGCCGACACAGGCGGACACCAGACACCAGCCGGCGGACACCAGCTGACAGGCGGACACCAGCTGACGCAGGCGGACACCAGACACCAGCTGACACAGGCAGACACCAGCCGATACCAGCAGACACCAGCTGACACAGGCAGACACCAGCCGATACCAGCAGACACCAGCTGACACAGGCGGACACCAGACACCAGCCGGCGGACACCAGCTGACAGGCGGACACCAGCTGACACAGGCGGACACCAGACACCAGCCGATACCAGCAGACACCAGCTGACACAGGCAGACACCAGCCGATACCAGCAGACACCAGCTGACACAGGCGGACACCAGACACCAGCCGGCGGACGCCAGCCGGCAACACACCACACCGGCGGACACCAGACACCAGCCGGCGGACACCAGACACCATGCAACACCGACTGACATCGCACGCAATGACGGCAGACCCGATGAGCGTTGGCCCCACACCAGCAGGCTACACAGCATAGACTGGATAGCGGAGCGAGACGTACCGCGCAGCCAGCTACTTCAGCATGTGGCGAAAATTATCAGCTGACAACTGGTCCACGCACATGACACCAGGTGTCACTGGGATCGGGTCACGGCGGTGGGAGGAGCGGGCGAGCTCGTGCTGACGACAGAGCCAAGACCGTGGTCACCACCGACACGGCCAGCTCCAGTACCGCCGCTGCGGGCACTTCCACGGCCGCCACCAGTGCAGCAGTGGACGCCGCCACCCCCGTCGCCACCGCCACCGCCACCGTCACTTTCGTCACTACAGCCGCCGCCGGTGACGGCTACCCTTGGGCGGAGGTAGCCGCCGCCGCCGCCGCCGGATGTGTCACGTGGTGCCTCGCCAGTGACGCCGCCGCAGTATCAGCGGCCCTGCCGCCTGCGCCGCCACCGTCAGCACGACCGCAGTATCAGCTGCCCTGCCGCCTGCGCCGCCACCGTCAGCACGACCGCAGTATCAGCTGCCCTGCCGCCTGCGCCGCCACCGTCAGCACCGCACCGCTGCTGCTGCCACAGCTATGAGGGGGGGGGGGGGACGCCCGAGAGCACCACCGCAACCCGAACAAGGTTTGACTATGTGGCAGAGGCGGCGAATGTGTTGCGATGTCAGTGCGAGAGAGACATAGCAAATCATGTCGTCTTTTGCTGGTGTCGTAGGGGGAAGCGTTGTCACGAAAAGCAGTGTTAAGGCCCCTGGACAAAAGTGGGAAGGTGAGAGTCGGTGTGGTGAGGGTCGGTGGGTCGGTGTGGTGAGTGATGCCGCCTCTCAATGCTGTGCGGTTTTGTGATGGCTGGGAAGTCCAGACACAGAGGGTGGTGGTATAAGGGAGAGGTGGTACAGAAGGATGGGTCAAATGAGCATGTATGGTGCATTGGTGACGAAACATATGTCGGTAAACATATCACAGTATGTCATGGGAATGGGGTGAGGGTGCGGGTAGCGGTATTGGTGGCGGTGACGGTGACGGTGACGGTGACGGTGACGCAATGGGGACAAAAATTGTCATCGCCACAAACTCAGAGCAGATCGCGGCGAGGCGACATCCGCGAGCACCGCGCCACGTGTGATGTACGTCACACCAACACCTGCACAGGTCAGCAGGAGGGACAGCGCCACGTGTGATGTACGTCACACCAACACCTGCACAGGTCAGCAGGAGGGACAGCGCCACGTGTGATGTACGTCACACCAACACCTGCACAGGTCAGCAGGAGGGACAGCGCCACGTGTGATGTACGTCACACCAACACCTGCACAGGTCAGCAGGAGGAACAGCGCCACGTGTGATGTACGTCACACCAACACCTGCACGGGTCAGCAGGAGGGACAGCGCCACGTGTGATGTACGTCACACCAACACCTGCACGGGTCAGCAGGAGGGACAGCGCCACGTGTGATGTACGTCACACCAACACCTGCACAGGTTAGCAGGAGGGACAGCGCCACGTGTGATGTACGTCACACCGACACCTGCACAGGTGAGCAGGAGGAACAGCGCCACGTGTGATGTACGTCACACCGACATCTGCACAGGTTAGCAGGAGGAACAGCGCCACGCAGGCGCCCAGCCACGCACGGACATGACAACGTCCATAAAGTTGGTAGGAGTTCGATATTCATATTCAGCAGAAATCGACGACCTCTCAGATTTCCACCAAATCTTGCACATCGACATACGATGGGTTTCTGAACACACACACCATAGCGTTCCATGGGGCATAACATTTTCTGACCTCCAGAGGTCAAAATGTTAATGAATGTACCATGACGTGTACAATGAAGTTCTCGGCAAGCATCCGGCACTGCTGATCATAACACATTACTAATTGTACAGTATCCCAGGCAAGAATGGTCGGCAAATCTAAGCATCCGGTACATCTGATCATAATACGGAACTAACAACACCGTACCCCAAGCAAGAACTGGTTGACAGGTAAAATAGCATCACAAATTTCACTTTTTCACTTAATGGTTCATTTCCCATATGATTTAACATGGGACCCAATGGAGGATCAAAACCACGACCCCTTAGATTTTCCCCAAACTTGCAGCATGTGTGCCAATCTAAGGGGTCGTGGTTTTGATCCTCCACAGGGTCCCATGTTAAAGCATATGGGAAATTAACCATTAAGTGAAAAAGTGAAATTTGTCATGCTCTTTTACCTCTCATCCAGTTCTTCCTTGGGGTACCGAGTAATTAGTTCCGTTTTATCATCAAATGCACCAGATGCTTGGGTAGGGCACCCATTTATGTATATGGTATCGTTATGTATTCAAATATTCCACTTACTTCCCTTAGTTTGATATTCGGTGACCGCACGGTGACCTCTGTAGGTCACAGCTTGCAATGCCCCGCAGAATGCTTGACATCACATTTGTGTGACATAATGAGGCACACATGCTGCACGTTTGGGGAAAATATAAGGGGTCGTGGCTTTGATCCTCCATAGGGTCCCATATTAAAGCCTATGGGAAATTAACCACTTAGTGAAGAAGTGAATTGTGTGATGCTATTTTACTATTCAACCAGTTCTTGCTTGGGGTACGGTGTTGTTAATTCCGTATTATGATCAGATGTTGTTAACTGAAGTTTAGTTGGTCAAGTCCGACAGTTTCTCGAAACGAACAGTGACAGCACTCGCAGGTGCAGCCTGCGGAGAGCTCAGGTCGCGGCCGACTGACCCTCTCCCTCCTCGCGCCGCGGGTTACATATCCGCCATGCCATGAGTCAGAAGCAACACAATCCAGCCATGAGTCAGAAGCAACACCATCCACAAGTGAATCACGCCATGACCCGACGCGACATCACATTACATCCTCACCTGGTTCTCAAGAACCACACACATACGTACATTCACTCGACCCACGAACTAGGCACACTTTGTCCGTAAATCTCGTCTGGTCGCCGACGCACGCGCTGGCTCCGCCGCAGAGGCGTCGCCCCGACCTCCTGCCCCGCCGCGTCAGAGTCGTCATCGCTCGCTTCCACGGTCACGTCCGGCGGCGGCGCGTCATCCGCCACGTCCGACCGGTCACTCCCCGGGCCACCACTGTCCGCGGGCAGCGGGCCCGCGGTTGGACCCTCAGGCAGCCGGTCGGCGGACATGTAGACGGAATCATCCTCCTCGCTGCCGTCGCTGTCATCAGCGCTAACGATCGACGGCGCGCCGCCGTGCCGCGGCCGCACATTGCGTACGTGCCATGGCGTACCGTCCACCTCGATGACCTGAGGTGACATGACGCGGGTCACGATGCCCTGATTAGACAGTACGGTGCAGCGCGTCCCCCGGCGACGCGTCGAAACGAGATCACCAAGGTGAAACTCGGGCACATCCCGCGTCTCGTCCGGCGCCGACGGCGGTCGCTGAGCGCCGGAGGGCGCACGGGGCTGCGGAGGTCGCACACAGTCACGCACCGCGTACCGGTAAATACCGGCAGCCGGCGATGTCGCGGCCGAGTCGCCGGACCGCGGAGTGACGTTGTACAAGTGTACAGCCTCCGCGATGGCACACCTGCAGCGCGCGGCGATCACCTTGATGGTACGGTGACTGCGCTCCACAATCCCGTTGCCGCCCGGCTCATGGACGGCCCGGAAGCGAAGGACCACATCCCACTTTGACACAAACGCCGCCATCCGACGTCCGCGGAATATGGTATCATTGTCGGCCAGAATTTCTTCCGGCGCGCCGCGCTCGCAGAAAATCGTCTCCAGGTGTCTGATGACCTCGGCCGCGTCTGGGCGACCCAGATGTCGCCACAGGCTGTAGCGAGACGGGCCGCAGTCTATTAAAGTCAGATATGATCCACCCTGATAGTGAGTCACATCCATTGCGAGCCGCTTCCACGGATCCGGAACACTCAGCGAGCCGTGCTGCCATCGCGCCGGCGCGGGGTCAATGGATCGGCACACGTCACACCGATTCACGGCCGTCCGGACGTCGGCTCGTGCCACGTCACGGGACACGTCACGTCTCACGAAGTACAGTGTCCGGCGGATACCCGGATGGCCCGCCCTCTCGTGCACGGTCTGGATACGTGCCTGTATGTCAATGTCCGCGTCGTCATCGCCGGAGTCCTGCATTGCGACGGCTGCCGCGGCCGCGCCGGCGTGCCCGTCCTCACCGCGAGCGGTACTTCCAGCCGACGTCGCCGCCTCGGCCGGCGGCTCGTGCTCGCGCAGCCAGTCTCTCGGAACGCGGGTCAGCACGTCCGCCTTGTTCTCCTCCGACCGGACGAGCGTGACAGACAGCTCCAGCTGTAGCTCTTCCACCAGCTGGCGGATGATGTCGACACGTCGCCGGATCAACATCTCACCGTGCGCCTTTGTGCGGAGGCGCGCGCGGCCAGTCAGTGCATCGCTGATCCACCGATGGACCGTGGCGGAGTCCGTACGGAGGTCGATGTCGCAAATTCCCCAGGCGATGGCGAGGTTGACGCCGCGCACTGCCGCATCGAGCTCAGCCATGTTAATGTGAGCCGATGCCGCAGTCTCCGGCCGCAGCCAGCAGGCGTCCTCAACCACACCGTCGTCTGGGCTCTCGATGACCACCCCCGCGGCGATCGCACTGGCGTCCGTCCACACGGTGACCTTCTCGCCGGTCAGCCGCCACGGCCCGTGCGCCGGGTCGTGCGCTTCCAGCCGGTCTCTGACCTGTGAAATCTGGGACAGGAGGGCGGCGTCTGTGGCGACATCATCCCAGCCGCGCGTCACGGCGTTTGCCCGCGCTTCAGCCAGGCAGCCGCCGGGCGGAGCCAGCCGCTGACGGGCAGATGCGCCACCAGCCGACCGCACCAGGCGAACACAGAGCGACGCGTGACCCGCTCCGGCGGCGACGCGATGACGTTGCCGCGTGTCCAGTGCAGCTCACCGTCCACCAGTTGCACGTGCAGGCCGAGCAGGCGCGCGCCGTCCGCCGCGCGCTCCGGCGGCTTGCAGGCCAGGCCGAAGCGGGCGAAGTGCTGCGTCACGCGGTCAGCACTGACAACATCTTCGTCGACCAGCAGGTCGTCTGCGTACGGGAGCACGCCGCGCTGCATGTCGGCGTCCTCCGCCAGCACTGCCCGCACGACGGCCTTCATGATCAGCGGGGCGACGTTGAGTCCGAATCCCAGTCGGGTCAGACAGTACCGCCGCCCCCTCACCATCACCGTCTGGTACGGCCACAGCCGGCGCTCAAGCCGCAACTGGAGATAAGCTCTTCGCAGGTCCACCACTGCGATTCGCGTGCCGTGCCGCCGCCACTTCCTCAGTTGATCCGCGCAGACGTCAGCGTCCGCTGTGTGGGCCGTCACAAACCCGTTCAGTTCTCGGTAGTCCAGCACGGGTCTCACTTTGTCCTTGTTGACCTGCCGCACCGCCATCAGGGGGGACCAACCCGCGCGGCGGCCCGTCCACCTCACTGTCGTACGGCTTCAGCCAGCCGTTGCTGATCCATGTGTCGATTTCCGCGTCGTACGCCCACCGAGCGCTCTGAGGGACGGCATATTCAGCCACTTTGTTGCTCAGACACTCCGGACCGGCGCCGTCCGCCCACTTCCAGGCCACTGTCCAGGCCCGCTGCTCAACATCGAATCGTGCCGTGAAATCGGTCGCGTCCACCGCCGGGCCCGGGGAGGTCACAGCCGCTGCCGCACAGAACTGAACATCTGTCGGCGTCCGCAGGCAGACTCCCCCCAGGGCCGCGATGCCGGTCATACCGAGCACGACATCGACCCCCAGCGGCCGCTCCGGCACCACCAACGCATCGAGGCTCACCCGTCGGCCGTTGGTGCTGACCACCACGTTGCCGGTGCCGCAGCACCGAAGTTCGTCGCCACTGATCGTCAGCATCCTGACCGACTGCGACGACCACTGCCGGCAGCGGTCGGTGTACACCAGTGTGTCTGTGCAGCCGGTGTCGACCAACACGCTGCAGGTCCGCCCGTCCACCTCCAACCAGGTGACGGGCAGCGCGCCTCTTATTGTCGGGGAGACAGCGCTTGCGCTGACGCGTTGCCTCCCGGCGAGTTTCCCGGCTCCTTCCGCGGACAGGCGGCCGCGAAGTGACCCAGCTCGCCGCACGACCAGCAGCGCCGCGGCGGGCGTCTCACCGCCCGCGGCGCTGCGGGAGCGCGCAGAGAAGCCTCCTCGCGGGCCGCGACCGCCGTCACTGCGATGCGCTCATCGCTCAGGACGGCCCGCGCGCGCGCCAAGATGCTGGCGAGGTCCAAGGCCTCCGCGCGAGTGCCGGCCCGGATCGTCATGCGGACCGTGTCCGGCAAACCCGATATGAACGCGCAGGTTAGCGCGCTCTCTGGCACCCCGCCATACAGAGTGGCGAGCCGCCGCAGATCTGCCAGATATACGTCTGCGGATTCACCGGGCTGTAGGCGGCGACTTGCGTAGGCGTCGTAGGCCGCCAGCCGGTCCATAGCGAAAGCGTCGTAGAGTGCGTCACGCACAGCATCTGCCGAGTTCCGCGCCGTCTCCGACAGTTGCATCCAGACGGCGAACGCTCCTCCCGCGAGCCGCGCCGGCAGAACGCCCGTCAGGTCCACACCGCGGTGCTTGCACAGCACTTCAGCCCGTGTGAACCATTCCACCACGTCTGCCGACCCGTCGTATTCCGGGATGAGACGAGCGTCGAACGCGCCGCCTCCGTCGCGCCTCGTCGTCTCACCGCCTGTCGTCGTGGGCGCCGCCGCACCTCCAGCCGAGACGGTCGCCGCCTCGCCTCTTGTGGTTACTGTTTCAGGCATCTTTGCCGAAATAGCTTGTTAACTGAAGTTTAGTTGGTCAAGTCCGACAGTTTCTCGAAACGAACAGTGACAGCACTCGCAGGTGCAGCCTGCGGAGAGCTCAGGTCGCGGCCGACTGACCCTCTCCCTCCTCGCGCCGCGGGTTACATATCCGCCATGCCATGAGTCAGAAGCAACACAATCCAGCCATGAGTCAGAAGCAACACCATCCACAAGTGAATCACGCCATGACCCGACGCGACATCACATTACAGATGTACCGGATGCTTGGATTTGCCGACCATTTCTTGCCTGGGATACCGTGCGATTGGTTCTGTTTTACCTATGATCAGCAGTGTCGTATGCTTACCAAGAACTTCATTGTACACGTCATAGTACATTCATTAACATTTTGACCTCTGGAAGTTAGAAAATGTTATGCCCCATGAAACAGTATTGTGTGTGTGTTCAGAAGCCCATCCTATGTCAATGTGCAAGATTTTGTTGAAATCGGAGGGGTCGTCGATTTCTGCTGAATATGAATATCGAACTGCTGCCAACTTCATGGACGTGACATGACATTACATGCAAACGCAGTGTGCTGCAATGTCGGTATATTCTATAGGTACACTGGTGAAACATGCTCACTGCAAACACATACAAGGCAGTGCGCGGCAACAGTTGCCCTGACTCGTGTTGCCCTGACTTGTGTTGCCCTGACTCGTGTTGCCCAGGCTCGTGTTGCCCTGACTCGTGTTGCACTGATTCGTGTTGCCCTTACTCGTGTTCCCCTGACTGGTGTTGCCCTGACTCGTGTTGCCCTGAGTCGTGTTGCCCTTACTAGTGTTACCCTGACTCGTGTTGCCCTGACTCGTGTTGACTAGGGATTGCAATCCCGGAACGTTTTGCCAATCCCGGGATCCCGGACATTTTTTGTCCGGGATCCCGGAGGTGATCTGGCGGAAGTGATTAGTGTTATGGTAAAAGACACTTTATGCATGGAAATAGTTCAATTAAGCCACTGCCCATATAAATATGAATATAAATTTCCCCTCGAAAATTAATGAACATGATAGGAACATCGTTTGTACTCAAATTTTGCAATTTTATGTGATGACACCTATGTGTTGTGATGTGATGACACCTATGTTTATGTGTTGACTGTTGACTTCGTTACCCCAACAATAACGCATGTTCAATACAAACGCAAAACTGTCTGACTCTGGATCTATTCATAACACGAGGGACAGTCCAAAACTTCACTGGCCAGCTCACTGTTTATACTTCCAGGCTCATGTGTTTCTTGCGCAAAAAGCAAAACATGGCATACGAACACAAAAAGTTTAACTCATCAAGAACAAGTGATAACATGATTGACTCCATACAATACAACACCAGCCAACGCGATGACTACAATACAAAGAACGACGGAAACACTGCACGTTAAATGTTAGCCACTTCCAGGAACCAACTTCCGCTCATTTGTGGCACGAGTAGTAGGTCTTTAGAAAGACTAGCGCGTCTATGGTCTCGTCGTTCAAGCGGGTTCGGAGTTTGTTCACAACATTTCCCAGCACCGAGACCACCCTCTCTGCCTCTACACTGGTGGGGACGACTGTTTTCAGCCATTGGTAAACGTTTCCAGTGTAAAACCCGCGGCCCGTGTACGGTAAGTTCGCCAGCTCTTGCTTTACCAAATTTTTGAGCCGTCGCTCCAACACTTCACTTCCTTCCAGTTCTGCGTTTGCGGTTTGTTCTCTCATACTTCATTCTAACGCCGCCTTGAGGGTATCTGTGTCACTGACTGGAATGGTTTCACTGGGATCATCTTCGTCTGAGTCAGCGAGGTCTGTCGGAACCGGCGGTGGCACTTCCTTGGAAATTGCAACGACGTCTTTCAGTGACAGTCTAGAAACAAGTTCAATGACCATCTTGCTGACCTCGTTTGGCTGTGCCACAGGCATGTCTCGATCGCTTGAAGACCCGTGGCCTTGATGAAGATACTGCAGTACTGAAGACATGAGTGTTCTGCGCTCAAGGATTCTTCTTCTTACACATTCGAGCAGCTTTGCCGCCGTGGGTGATGCTTGGTTCCGAAGTTGTGTCAACATGAATGACAGAGTCACCTCGCATGTGATGAGGTTTGGATCTCGTCTGCAAAGCATTTCAGTTCCGACCTTCAATACGTTAAGTGCACTTACCAGGTCCCGCACGCTGTTGAGTTCATCATTACTGAGCATAGCAACCGCCGAGCCACTTTTTGCCTGTATATCGATCAACGCCTTCTGGACCGCTGTTTTCAGTTCCAAGAATCGCTCTAGCATGACCAAGAGGCTGTTCCAGCGCGTCCTGCAGTCAAGCAACAGGGCGCGCTCACAGCTGTGTTCGTCTGCAACATGTTTTTGCAGACAGTCGTTGCGAACAGGGGATTTTCTGAACCAGCGAACGATTTTGCGCACCTTAGAGATCGTTTTTCCGATTTCACCACTCACTTCCAAGCGTTGACCTTCGATGATCGTTTGAAAATGTTCTCTTTCTGCTTCATTATCATCTTGTTCTTCACTCTCGCCGCCCGATTCTTCGCTTGAACCTTCGCCGTCATCATCATGTGGTTGTGCTTGGGAGGCTTCAGTGGTCCCACTCTTCCTATAAAGCGCGTTTGTGACCGCCAGATGAAGCCCATGCGCCATGCACAGTTGCTGCATGCACGGAATAAGCCGCCTAAACTTCTTCATTACACTCGCTCCATCTGTGCATACGCACACGATATGCCGATGCAGGTCGATGTCGAACTTGTTCAGTTTCTCATTCAGAACATGTAGACACTTTTCTGCGGGCATGGAACCGGTGCATCGAATCACGCCCAGGCCCCAAGTATCGGAACCACAGTGTACGTTAACGCTCATATAGCGCCTGTTGCGCAAAGATGTGTATTCGTCAAGCGTCAGCGTAAAACGTTTGTTGGTACTCATACTCTCTCTCAACTCGTACTTCACGACACCCATGATCTTGGTACAGTGCTTCATTACTCGACTCTTTATGCTGTTTGGGGATGTTGGTAGGTCCTTGTGGCCCTTCGCTGCAAAGAGCTGCCGCAGATCGTTTGAGGTACAAAACGTTTGGAATGGGATACAATCCTTACTGCACATACGCCCCAGCGTCGCATCGAGTGACACCTCTTCACTCTTAGGAAAAAATGAGTCAATCTTCCTCTTCTTGGATGGAAGTCCTTCGGTGGCGGTTTGTTGTGATGTAGACGCAGCAGTAGATGCTGTTGTATTCTTTGACACTGTGCCCTCTCCATGCATGGTCTGCAAGTGAACGTGTAAACCTTTTGTGGATCCACCTGTGCACTTAATTACTTTGTTGCATTTCTTACATTTTGCTTTTTGGCCTGATTCGTCTCTTAAAAAGTCCTTCCACACACCTGTTATTTTAAATTCCTTGAAATTCTCCATAGCTGTATCAATATGTCAGACCCACACTTTTCCAAATAAAAGATTCCTTTATTCAGTGCTTGCTCTCCGTGTGCGCTGACGTGTGCTGCAAACTACGTTCGACGACCAACTGAAACAAAGGAACTGTCGCCCTGGATACCACCCTCCGCAATCAGCCGTCTCAAGTGCTCAGCGCTCAGCTCCAATTTCGGCGCCGCCGCTCTCGCGAGAATCGAGATGCGTCTCTTAAAACTGCCTGCCACCGTCGCGCGGCGCGCCGTTCTGGTTGCGTAATGCGTGGGACGGCAAAGCCCCTGTGCATGACCTTGGTGCACTTATTGTGAGCACTGAGCACTGCTACAATGTGTTGCAAAAACGCATTGTGGAATTTGACAAAATGCAATAGCCTATTACAGCCTTAAAGCATAAACAATCTATCCGTGCTAGAATTGTTTGAGTTTATGAATTTTTTCGGGATCCCGGGATTGACAAGATTTTCGGGATCGGGATCGGGATTGAAATATTTTCGGGATCCCGGGATTGCAATCCCTAGTGTTGACCAGACTCATGCACGACATATTTCCGCCTTCCTCAGTGCAGAGGGTGGGGCTTGTGACCAGTGGCGCAGTCAGGAGTTTCTTTAGGGGTGCGACAAAAAATGTCATGAAAAGGGGAACGCTTTCAACGCGCTTCTCGCATCGAACATGTTTGGTTTTGCGTGGCAAAATCTAAATTTGTTGTTTGATCTGGTGTATTTTTGGTTGCTAAGGTGTTCGGGGGCTTGGCTGCGCCTCTGTTAGTCACATCGAATGTTTGTCCGCACGTTACGTGTGATCAGTCTCACGCTGGAGACCAGACCCAATGTTCACACATCAGTTGACCTTCCGAGCCAACGCAAAGGTCAATTTTGTTTGCAAACATGAAGAATACTCACGCTTGGTCGCTGCATCACTTTGTACCCCTATCTGTCTTCCGTCTCAGGGCGCTTAACTCACAGACCCGACGCCGTTTACCTGCTATATTTTTCCGACTGCTGGTGAGTTGAAATACAGACTCACGGTTAATTACATACCGCGCGTGTATGCACGCGATACATCATATATGATGTGTGTGACATCACATATGGCTGTGATATTCGACTGTAACATCATAGGTATATGACGCCACAGACGCGGTCATACCCTACACAGTCACCACTTGTGTAAGAACCGTGACCTTTACGCATTTGAATCATTCGACATAGCATGCTGAACTATTGTGGAATACCAACCATACGCAATTTGCTACGTTTGCCCTGCTAGATCAATGGTGAGACGACGAACAAATTGACTTTGTCTGGAAGTCTTCCTAAATATTACCAGAGTAAACCTTTGATAGTATCCAGATGTAACGATGGACGCCATTTACGATTTCAGCGTTCAAATTAACCCCAGAGTACTCCATTAGGCGAAAATAGGTCATCTGAGGACCAGATCGGTCTATGACCTTGGATGACCTTCGAAAGGTCAGCGACGTATGCAAAAATGTTAGCTGAATTGTCCATCACTATGTCCTACCGAACATTAACTAGCGGCTTTGGGCAATGAGTCAGGTTAATTGCGATAATTCAAGTGATTCCCGCGAGAAAAAAAAACGGTTTGTCTTCTTCCACTAACATCACAGGCCAGTAATGCGGCCTATGATGCCTGCCATCTTCCCACTAACATCACAGACCAGTAATGTGACGCAATGTGTAATGTTTCACAGTGGCGTGACGTGACGTGAACGTCATCACATGCTCTCGTCACGTTGCTGCAGCAAGCGATGCCCCATGCCAAGCGGCAACACGCCGACGCGCGCCGTCCCTCTGCAGTCGCAAACCACCTCGGGGTGGGCTGCATCGCCCCCCGCCCCCCCTCCCACTGCCCCAGGCCAGGATGACGACGTGAACACTCGCGGCAGTCTCCTGCTGCATCGCCCCCCCCACTTCCCCAGGCCAGGGTGACGACGTGAACACTCGCGGCAGTCTCCTGCTCGTCAGCGACAGACTCGCAGCCCGGTTTGACAGTCAATTTGATGACGTCACACAGGAGTCTGTGACGTTTAGCAACACGAACATCCAACATCCTTCTATCAGGGGTAACGTTGAGTGACACGAACATTGTACAGTTAGTGTTGACGACCCCACATCATATACCGGCATCTGCCACTGACATCTGCCACTGACATCTGCCACTGACATCTGTCACTGACATATGTCACTGACATCTGTCACTGACATCTGTCACTGACATCTGTCACTGAAATATGTCAATGACATCTGTCACTGACATCTGCCACTGACATCTGTCACTGACATCTGTCACTAACGTCTGTCACTGACATCTGTCACTGAAATCTGCCACTGACATCTGTCAATGACATCTGTCACTGCACACGTCAGTGGCATCTGTCACTGGCATCTGTCACTGCAAATACGACACTGTGCAGCCAAATACGATACCGTGCAGCCCAACTCCCCGCGCTTACGTCTGAAGTGGACGTTCCACCAAACAGCATGAAATCATTCGCTGATACATAAAGACATAAACATAGAGACATAAAAGATTAGTGCAACCATGAGCCACAAGGGCCCTTCTTGGATGCACTCTGGACACTGAACCAGTTGCCCACCAAATCCGTCGATCAGTCACAACGGCGTCACCTGCATTTCACACCTGGGTCAGTGCTGGGGTGGGAAGTGATGGGCAGGGCGGGTGCAAATCGGCCCAGAACATGAGTAGACGATTTGCAACGAAGTCGACATGGCATGTGGAGTTGCGAGCGGCACTCTGCCATGTGAACCGGGTGACAGCTGGAGCGGAAAGCGGAGCATGCTGACGGCAGTGGAAAACAACGGCGCAGCCGGGATTTTTCTAAGGCGGGCCGAGCAAAAAAGAAGATGGTGAATCAGAGAAATCTCCCAGGGGGCGAAGCGTGCCTGAAACTAACGGCTTTGCGCGCTGAAAATATTAACATGTCTGGTTTATCTAGTGTATTTTGGATGCTAAGGGGGGGCTTGGCTGCGCCTTTGACCCAGAGAGAGAGATGAGACTTCCACCATAAACGTCGCCGTTTCAGCGGCAACGCTCGCCACATTGCAATATCAGCTGCGGCTGGTACGGGGATGCACCAGTTATAGTTGTAGACGTGGACAAGCGCTCTGCCTGAGTAGCTGGACAGGCTTCGCATGGGGACGGGTAGACAGCCCCAGTACGGGCCGCTGGTGATGCCCATGCTACGACAGGGTCATTGAACCATTGAGCATTGGTGCGCACCCCTGCGTAGCGAGGAGTTGTGTTCGATCACTTTTGGGAGTTCTGTAAGCCAGTGCTATACAGCTCAGGTGCAACACAGCTCGGGTGCTATACAGTTCATGTGTTATACAGTTCATGTTTTATACAGCTCGGGTGCTATACAGCTCGGGTTCTGTGAGCCAGTGCTATACAGTTCATGTGCTATACAGCTCGGGTGCTATACAGATCAGGTGCTATACAGCTCGGGTGCTGTACAGCTCCGGTTCTGTGAGCCAGTGCTATACAGCTGGGTTGCTATACACCTTGGGTACTTCATTATGCACTACTAAACCCCAAAGGCGTCGGTAGCTCAGTGGTGAAGCTGAGCGTCTGGCATGCCAGAGGTATGGGGTCCGAATCCCTGCGGTGCCCCCCCCTCCCGTCCCTGTCAGGGTGAGAAGCGGACGGCGCCACTCGGCCTCAGCTGCTGAGTGTGTCGTAGAACCACAACCAACAGACTACTCAACCCTGCGAAGTCGTCGCCAGAGCGCCCGAACTGAAACGTTGATATTATTTATGCTTGGAGCTATACTTTGTGTGACTTGTTAAACTATTCATATGAGCCACACATGTGCTCGCTGCTTGGACCCTGTAAATAACTCGAGTGACGATAAACTAAGGACAGGATCTAGGTTTCAGATCCGTTATGACTTCCTACGGTTTGTACGCCACGTGTGGGTGACATGCTTATGGATAAAGTACGTTCAAAAGTTCATTCACGCCCCCATGCGAAGAAAATGTCCTAATTCGTCTTGGGAACTTACAACGACTTGTCTCATGCAACATCCAGGCAGTAGATATCAAATTCATTGCACGGATTGTTTTGGTTCTCGTGATACCATGCGCATTAGTGTGCATTCGATTCCTCTTTCCATGGGTCCCTTGGGTCCATGCTTTTCATGGGTCCATGGATCGCTTTCATTCCAAGCTAAACCTTACCCCGTCAGGTTAACTTTCTCCACAGCATAAACACAAAGTACCGAAGTCTGAATGTGTCTTACGAGTGTGTTCGTATCTTTACCCAAGTCACGGCAATATTGGAAATGACAATGAAACCCTACTCTCCGCACGCTGATGGTAAGAGGACACCAAACTTACATGTCAACTCCTCTGAAACCTATCATTTCCATGGAATGCTGTGCCACCTTTGCCAAACTACCGACGTTACAAATTCTGATCGGCCTATGGTGCGCTTTTGTACACGCTCCTCTGTCTACTGGTGGGCATGTGAACAGGGCTGCACGGTAAACGGTAGCCGATCCCGATAAGAACTGCTAAAAAGAGTAGGAATTAGTTAGTAGAAGAAAACTTGTTCAGCAAGCCTACTTGCAAGTTATTTAACGCTCTGGCGGTGAACATTACATATGCATCAATATTAATTAGCTAACGACCTTCCTTTGTAAACTAAAAATGCGGTCAACAGAGTTACTTTACACTTGGCATATATTCCAGTACGGCCCTTCGTCGAACCCCCTCCAAAGAAAAAAAAGAACACATTTTTTCGTTCCAGGAAGGGTTGTACCCAAATATACATCAAGTGTAAAGCAACTCTTGACTGAATTTTCTGTCTGCCGAGGAAAAGTCGTCGGATACTATTAAAGCCTATTTACAGTTCTTCATACATCCATGGATGATGTGATGTGCATGAAGCGTACACCATAATGAGAAGAAAATGAACTCAAGTCAACGCACTTAGGTATGAATACCTGCCGCATACACTGTAAAAATGGCACGAGTATAAAATGTCAAATATAAGATGATATCAAAGCCTGGTCAGTACAAAAGACATCTGAAGTTGCCACCCAGCTGGAATGAATCGATGCAATCGACGGGAAAATACAAGCACACTCAAGTGAAACTAGATGCACGTGTGAAACCTAGCTGCAGGATATTAACAGATATACCCATCAGATAAAAATAATGTTGTTCACTCACTGCAATGCCTGAACCAACATCGATCACCTCTTTCCATACATCAACACATCAATCCTTCGTCCCATCGACTGTCTTCGTAACCACATTAGTCTCCCGCGCAATAGCCACCCCGCAGGCCGCAAATCAATGGAATGCCACACTTTCCGCTCTGCTGGCAATTAACTACTCGCCGACGCAACTCCACTCGCAACACTAGCGCCAACACTGACTACCGTCACCAGCGCCATCTGCACCCGACTTGTATCAGCGCCACCTACACCAGCGCCACCTACACCCGCCACCTACACCCGCCGAGCGTTGTCGCTGTTGGCGCGCGGCGTGGTCCGCTCAGAGCCGCCACCGCCCGCGTCGCCCGACACGTGCACGTGCACGTCGTTGACGACGAGCGTGGCCTTGTCGCCGGCCGCCGGCTCGTCGGCCGGCTCCTCGGCGAGTCGCGCCAGCTCGCCATACTGCCTGGCGGTCGGGTCGGGGCTGTGCGAGGCGCGCGACGGCCGCCGCTGGTAGCGCCGGTGCACCTCGGGCGTCAGGCCCGACTCGGGTCGCGCACCAGGCGGCCGCCGCTCTTGGAGCGCGCCAGCCGGCCCGACACGTACTTCTTCAGCGAGTCGTCCTCGCGCTTGGCCAGCACGCGGTTCACCAGCGTCAGCACGCCGCCCAGCACGACGAAGAAGGTGCCCGTGCCGACCAGGTCGTACGCCTCGGCCGTCTCCATGTAGCCGGGGATCATGGCCGTGATCACCATCAGGAAGCCGATGAACAGCAGCACCAGGCCGATGTGGAACAGCGTCAGGCCGAATAGGCCGCCCGAGCTGGGCGCGTGCACGTCGGCCAGCGGCGGCGGCGGCGGCGGCTGCGTCAGCTCCGACAGTGAGCCGAGCGTGTCGCGCCGGTGCGCCTCCAGCCGGCTGCGCTGGCGCCGCAGCGCCGCGCCCTGCACTCCGCGCATCGGCTGACGGCGGCCGCCGCTGGCTGGACAGGCCGCTGGGGTCAGAGGCCGCTCAGGTCAGGGGTCACGCAGGGCAGTGGTCACACAGGTCAGAGGTAACTCAGGTCAAGGGTCACGCAGGTCAGAGGACGCTCAGGCCAGGCGTCATCGAGGTCAGAGGTCGCTCAGTTCAGAGGCTATTCAGGTCAGAGGTCACCCAGGTCAGAGGTAACTCAGGTCAGGGGTCAAACAGGTCAGGGGTCAAGCAGGTCTGAAGTCATTCAGGTCAGAAGTCACTCAGGTCCGGGGTCATTCAGGTGAGATATCACTCAAGTCAGAGTCACTGAGGTCAGAGGTCACTCAAGCCAGAGGTCAGAGGTCACTGAGGTCAGAGGTCACTAAGGTCAGAGTCACCCAGGTCAGAGATCATGCAGGCCATGGGTCACTGAAATCAAAGGCCACTGAGCTCAGAAGTCGTTGAGGTCAGAGGTCACCCAGGTCAGAGATCACTCAGGTAAGAGGTCACACAATTCAAAGGCTACAACGCAGTTTTATATAGACATAGGGGCATGAGTGGAGGATCCTCGTCACAGTAGGTAGGGGCAAGTTGTATTTTTATGTGTCATCCTTTCCAGTAGGCCATTCTGGTACGGTATGGGCCACACCTGCCCCATGCCATTGGTACGGTATGGGCCACACCTGCCCCATGACATTGGTACGGTATGGGCCACACCTGCCTCATGACATTGGTACGGTATGGGCCACACCTGCCCCATGACATTGGTACGGTATGGGCCACACCTGCCCCATGACATTGGTACGGTATGCGCCACACCTGCCCCATGACATTGGTGCGGTTTGGGCCACACCTGTCCCATGGCATTGGTGCGGTATGGGCCACACCTGCCCCATGACATTGGTACGGTATGGGCCACACCTGCCCCATGACATTGGTACGGTATGGGCCACACCTGCCCCATGACATTGGTACGGTATGGGCCACACCTGCCCCATGACATTGGTACGGTATGGGCCACACCTGCCCCATGACATTGGTACGGTATGGGCCACACCTGCCCCATGACATTGGTACGGTATGGGCCACACCTGCCCCATGACATTGGTACGGTTTGGGCCACACCTGCCCCATGACATTGGTACGGTTTGGGCCACACCTGCCCCATGACATTGGTACGGTATGGGCCACACCTGCCCCATGGCAGTGGTGCGGTTTGGGCCACACCTGCCCCATGACATTGGTACGGTATGGGCCACACCTGCCCCATGGCAGTGGTGCGGTTTGGGCCACACCTGCCCCATGACATTGGTACGGTATGGGCCACACCTGCCCCATGACATTGGTACGGTATGGGCCACACCTGCCCCATGGCAGTGGTGCGGTATGGGCCACAGCTGTCCCATGGCTTTCTCCACCCATTGATTGGGATAGAAATGTGTATGTCGATGTGGAATGCAGCAGAAGAATACAGATGTTGTGGGCAGAGACAATGCCAGCAGACATAATGCAGAGAGACACTGAAGGCAGATATGTTAAATTCAGACCAAAACTTACCTAACACTGTAGGACAGTGATGTTAAGTCAAGCGTAAGGTTACCTCACAAAACATCGTCACGCAGAATTTCGACGGAATAAACGTCGACCCTCCGAAAATATTGGCATGACAAGCACCAACACACCACCATTTCAATCTGAGAAGAACTAATTCATAAAGTATTCGATTTCCTTGCGGTTCATTAAAAAATCACTGAGCATCCACACACTGGCGGATCCAGGGGGCCATTCCGGCCATGCCCCCCAAAGCGCTTGAAAGGGGGCCATAGTGTCTTTTGCCCCCCCCAAGCCAACAAAAGTAAACTGAATTAAAATGCAGTAACCTTTATTGAGGTAAAAAAATAGCGTTCCGAGTGAAATAATCTCCAATTTTAAAGGTATTTTGCTATAATTGTTTGGTCCAGCCTCTCCCCTCCCCCTCCTCCCGGGAGGGGAGGGCGCTGACGCCGTAAACCGAAAGTTGCCCCCAAAAAAACCGGTGGGCTAGATCCGCCAGTGTATCCACACCGCACTGCTTTCATAACAGCCCCTTGTCAACATATAC
>JAOTOM010001940.1:0-84916 GCA_034440615.1 Ashinkailepas kermadecensis | reverse complement strand
TCTTCACAAAACAGTATTTTGGGTATCCGTCACTACCCAGAAATAACTGGAACTCGCATAGAATTGGTGAGTTATAAACAAGTTTCTGGATTCGCTGAAAGCAGCAACCGCTAAAATACCGATGGTTTCCAAGATTTACCGATGGTAAAATACCTAAAATTCCGGCACATGGTTGTCGAAATTATCGAAGATGGCCTGCAAGATATTGCCTACAATATTTTGAAACCTTAATCGCAAGGCGCTAAATCGAAAACAATCGACCGAAGAAACTACTTCAGGATGTGCCTTCGCCCTTATGCCTGCTTGCTGCACTTTGTGGTTGAGTATCCGAATTTGCCGAGGCACTCTAGCAATTTTGGACGCTTTCTTTACAGCCAACGTTTATTTTGTCGCTTATGAACAGGGGATGCAGTGTCTCGGTGCCCCGATAGTTCCGCTCCTCATGACAGCAATGCCTCTGTTAACACGTCACCAGAGCGATCATTAATGTCCACGAGCTGGGACATACCAGTGGGTCACAGTGAGGTTAAAAGCACAAAGATGAGGGCATTAATAATCTTTTCACCTGTCGGTGGACTTCAATCACCCGCAAGGCACATATTGATTGAGAGCGTCCGTCTGATCAGTGGCTCGCGAAAGCCATCGGCAGGCTCCCCGCTGCCATCAGTCGCCAACCATCGACAGGCTCCCGCTGCCATCCAGTCGCCAGCCATCGGCAGGCTCCTGCTGCCATCAGTCGCCAGCTATCGGCAGGCTCCCCGCTGCCATCAGTCGCCAGCCATCGGCAGGCCCCCTGCCGCCATCAATCGCCAGCTATCGGCAGGCTCCCCGCTGCCATCAGTCGCCAGCTATCGGCAGGCTCCCCACTGCTATCAGTCGTTAACCAGCGGCAGGCTCCCCTGCCCATCAGTCGCCAGCTATCGGCAGGCTCCTGCCGCCATCAGTCGCCAGCCATCGGCAGGCTCCTGCTGCCATCAGTCGCCAGCTATCGGCAGGCTCCCCGCTGCCATCAGTCGCCAGCTATCGGCAGGCTCCCCACTGCCATCAGTCGCCAACCATCGGCAGGCTCCCTGCTGCCATCAGTCGCCAGCCATCGGCAGGCTCCCCGCTGCCATCAGTCGCCAGCCATCAACGCAGGCTCCCTGCTGCCATCAGTCGCCAGCTATCGGCAGGCTCCCCGCTGCCATCAGTCGCCAGCTATCGGCAGGCTCCCGACTGCCATCAGTCGCCAACCATCGGCAGGCTCCCGGCTGCCATCAGTCGCCAGCCATCGGCAGGCTCCCTGCTGCCATCAGTCGCCAGCCATCGGCAGGCTCCCCGCTGCCATCAGTCGCCAGCTATCGGCAGGCTCCCCGCTGCCATCAGTCGCCAGCTATCGGCAGGCTCCCCGCTGCCATCAGTCGCCAGCTATCGGCAGGCTCCCCGATGCCATCAGTCGCCAGCTATCGGCAGGCTCCCTGCTGCCATCAGTCGCCAGCTATCGGCAGGCTCCCCGCTGCCATCAGTCGCCAGCTATCGGCAGGCTCCCCGCTGCCATCAGTCGCCAGCTATCGGCAGGCTCCCGCTGCCATCAGTCGCCAGCTATCGGCAGGCTCCCCGCTGCCATCAGTCGCCAGCCATCGGCAGGCTCCCCGCTGCCATCAGTCGCCAGCTATCGGCAGGCTCCCCACTGCCATCAGTCGCCAGCCATCGGCAGGCTCCTGCTGCCATCAGTCGCCAGCCATCGGCAGGCTCCCCGCTGCCATCAGTCGCCAACCATCGGCAGGCTCCCCGCTGCCATCAGTCGCCAGCCATCGGCAGGCTCCCTGCTGCCATCAGTCGCCAGCTATCGGCAGGCTCCCCGCTGCCATCAGTCGCCAGCTATCGGCAGGCTCCCCACTGCCATCAGTCGCCAACCATCGACAGGCTCCCCGCTGCCATCAGTCGCCAGCCATCGGCAGGCTCCCCGCTGCCATCAGTCGCCAGCTATCGGCAGGCTCCCGCTGCCATCAGTCGCCAGCTATCGGCAGGCTCCCCACTGCCATCAGTCGCCAACCATCGGCAGGCTCCCCGCTGCCATCAGTCGCCAACCATCGGCAGGCTCCCCGCTGCCATCAGTCGCCAGCTATCGGCAGGCTCCCCACTGCCATCAGTCGCCAACCATCGGCAGGCTCCTGCTGCCATCAGTCGCCAGCTATCGGCAGGCTCCCTGCTGCCATCAGTCGCCAGCCATCGGCAGGCTCCCTGCTGCCATCAGTCGCCAGCTATCGGCAGGCTCCCCGCTGCCATCAGTCGCCAGCTATCGGCAGGCTCCCCACTGCCATCAGTCGCCAACCATCGGCAGGCTCCCTGCTGCCATCAGTCGCCAGCCATCGGCAGGCTCCCCGCTGCCATCAGTCGCCAGCCATCGGCAGGCTCCTGCTGCCATCAGTCGCCAGCTATCGGCAGGCTCCCCGCTGCCATCAGTCGCCAGCTATCGGCAGGCTCCCCACTGCCATCAGTCGCCAACCATCGGCAGGCTCCCCGCTGCCATCAGTCGCCAGCCATCGGCAGGCTCCTGCTGCCATCAGTCGCCAGCCATCGGCAGGCTCCCCGCTGCCATCAGTCGCCAGCCATCGGCAGGCTCCCTGCTGCCATCAGTCGCTAGCTATCGGCAGGCTCCCCGCTGCCATCAGTCGCCAGCTATCGGCAGGCTCCCCACTGCCATCAGTCGCCAACCATCGACAGGCTCCCCCGCTGCCATCAGTCGCCAGCCATCGGCAGGCTCCCCGCTGCCATCAGTCGCCAGCTATCGGCAGGCTCCCCGCTGCCATCAGTCGCCAGCTATCGGCAGGCTCCCCACTGCCATCAGTCGCCAACCATCGGCAGGCTCCCCGCTGCCATCAGTCGCCAACCATCGGCAGGCTCCCCGCTGCCATCAGTCGCCAGCTATCGGCAGGCTCCCCGCTGCCATCAGTCGCCAGCTATCGGCAGGCTCCCTGCTGCCATCAGTCACCAGCTATCGGCAGGCTCCCCGCTGCCATCAGTCGCCAACCATCGGCAGGCTCCCCGCTGCCATCAGTCGCCAACCATCGGCAGGCTCCCTGCTGCCATCAGTCGCCAGCTATCGGCAGGCTCCCTGCTGCCATCAGTCGCCAGCTATCGGCAGGCTCCCCGCTGCCATCAGTCGCCAACCATCGGCAGGCTCCCCGCTGCCATCAGTCGCCAACCATCGGCAGGCTCCCTGCTGCCATCAGTCGCCAGCTATCGGCAGGCTCCCTGCTGCCATCAGTCGCCAGCTATCGGCAGGCTCCCCGCTGCCATCAGTCGCCAGCTATCGGCAGGCTCCCCGCTGCCATCAGTCGCCAGCTATCGGCAGGCTCCCCGCTGCCATCAGTCGCCAACCATCGGCAGGCTCCCCGCTGCCATCAGTCGCCAGCTATCGGCAGGCTCCCCGCTGCCATCAGTCGCCAGCTATCGGCAGGCTCCCCGCTGCCATCAGTCGCGAGCCATCGACAGGCTCCCCGCTGCCATCAGTCGCCAGCCATATGCAGGCTCCCCGTTGTCATCAGTTGCCAGCTATCGGCAGGCTCCCCGCTGCCATCAGTCGCCAGCTATCGGCAGGCTCCCCACTGCCATCAGTCGCCAGCCATATGCAGGCTCCCCGATGCCATCAGTCGCCAGCTATCGGCAGGCTCCCCGCTGCCATCAGTCGCCAGCTATCGGCAGGCTCCCCGCTGCCATCAGTCGCGAGCCATCGGCAGACTTCCCGCTGCAATGAGCGATGACGAGCCCGGCGTAATGAGTTCCCCCCCCCAGCTGGCTCTTGCTACGCACTCCATAGACGGGAGCATAGGTCGAGACTTCCCAAAATTATTGGCGCTGCCAAACTGAATTTTGAGTCCATTATTTCCATGCATCACAACAGCCTGATGTTAAGTTAGAAATTGCTCGCTTTGCATTGGCTAGACCAAAAGCACACGAAGTTCCACCCCTGGACGGGAATGTCCGATAGAGGGCATGTCAACCCAAATTCCTCCCCTTCCACCGCTCACTTCTATCAGGGGTGACGCCGGGTATGTAGAAATGGATCAACATCTTGGAGTAATAGGCAGTTCCACTTGAATAAATACATGCATGCTTAACTACATACACACACACACACACATGTGTATATATATATATGCGTCATAAAAAAATTTCACGAAGATTGACGGGTTCGCGTCCTCGTCCCTCACCATGGCGACGCCCATGTTTCGCACCTTGAATTAACGTAACCAAGTGTGTGAAAGGAAATGCATATCAATATCAGTGTATGTATGTATGGGAGAGGGGGAAATATTTGGTCAGAGAAAAGGGCGTCTTTTGATGACAATTATTGGGATGGCTTAAATGTCCGAAGGTCAAGGGCGTCGCCACCGGGGGGCAGGGGGGACAGTCGCCCCCCCTGTCGTGAGACTGGGGGGGGCCGCCCCCTGAAATTTGAGGAGGCCCCTATCCGGAAATGAACAGGAAAAAAGTGAGCAAGGAGGCCGACGGGACATGAGAGGAGGCCTCCAAGACGTGAGAGGAGGCCCCTAATTCGAAGAAGGAGTCACCTAGGAGAAGATAGCAGGCCCCAGAAATCAAGAGAGTGCCAATAATTGGCACGGAGGCCCCCAGGAATGCAAAGGAGGCCCCCAGGATTGCAAAGGAGGCCCCCGTGATTACAAAGGAGGCCCCCAGGATTGTAAAGGAGACCCCCAGGATTGCAAAGGAGGCCTCCAGGATTGCAAAGGAGGTCCCCATGATTGCAAAGGAGGCCCCCATGATTACAAAGGAGGCCCCCGTGATTGCAAAGGAGGCCCCATGATTGCAAAGGAGGCCCCCAGGATTGCAAAGGAGGCCCCCAGGATTGCGAAGGAGGCCCCCAGGATTGCAAAGGAGCCCCCAGGATTGCAAAGGAGGCATCCAGGATTAGAAAGGAGGCCCCCAGGATTGCAAAGGTCTCCAGGATTGCAAAGGAGGCCCTCAGGATTGTAAAGGAGGCCCCCATGATTACAAAGGAGGCCCCATGATTGCAAAATAGACCCCCAGGATTGCGAAGGATTCCTCCAGGATTGCGAAGGATGCCTCCAGGCTAGCGAAGGAGGCCCCCAGGATTGCAAAGGAGGCCCCATGATTGCAAAGGAGGCCCCCAGGATTGGGATGGAGGCCCCCAGGATTGCAAAGGAGGCCCCCAGGATTGCAAAGGAGGCCCCCAGGATTGCGAAGGAGGCCCCCAGGATTACAAAGGGCCCCCAGGATTACAAAGGAGGCCCCCAGGATTGCAAAGGAGGCCCCATGAGTGCAAAGGACTCCAGGATTGCAAAGGAGGCCCCCATGATTGCAAAGGAGGCGTTAGGATTGCAAAGGAGACCCCCCAGGATTGCGAAGGATGCCTCCAGGCTAGCGAAGTAGGCCCCCATGATTGCAAAGGAGGCCCCAGGATTGTAAAGGAGGCCCTCAGGATTGTAAAGGAGGCCCCCATGATTGCAAAGGAGGCCCCATGATTGCAAAATAGACCCCCAGGATTGCGAAGGATTCCACCAGGATTGCGAAGGATGCCTCCAGGCTAGCGAAGGAGGCCCCCAGGATTGCAAAGGAGGCCCCATGATTGCAAAGGAGGCCCCAGGATTGCGATGGAGGCCCCCAGGTTTGCAAAGGAGCCCCCAGGATAGCAAAGGAGGCCCCCATGATTGCGAAGGAGGCCCCCAGGATTACAAAGGCCCCCAGGATTACAAAGGAGGCCCCAGGATTGCAAAGGAGGCCACATGAGTGCAAAGGACTCCAGGATTGCAAAGGAGGCCCCCATGATTGCAAAGGAGGCGTCAGGATTGCAAAGGAGACCCCCAGGATTGCGAAGGATGCCTCCAGGCTAGCGAAGTAGGCCCCCAGGATTGCAAAAGAGGCCCCCAGGATTGTAAAGGAGGCCCCCAATTGCAAAGGAGGCCCTCAGGATTGCAAAGGAGGCCCACAGGATTGCAAAGGAGGCCCCTGTGATTACAAAGGAGGCCCCCATGATTGCAATGGAGGCCCCCAGTATTGCAAAGGAGGCCGCCAGGATTGCAAAGGAGGCCCCCAGGATTGCAAAGGAGGCCCCCAGGATTGCAAAGAGGCCCCCAGGATTGCAAAGGAGGCCCTCATGATTGCAAAGGAGGCCCCCAGGTTTGCAAAGGAAGCCTCCAGGATTGCAAAAGAGGCCCCCAGGGTTGAAAAGGAGGCTCCCATGATTACAAAGGAGGCCCCCATGATTGCAAAGGAGGCCCCCAAGATTGCAAAGGCCCACAGGATTACAAAGGAGGCCCCCAGGATTGCAAAGGAGGCCCACAGGATTATCAAGGAGGCCTCCAGGATTGCAAAGGAGGCCCACAGGATTACAAAGCAGGCCGCCAGGATTGCAAAGGAGGCCCACAGGATTATCAAGGAGGCCCCCGGATTGCAAAGGAGGCCCTCAGGATTGCAAAGGAGGCCCCAGGATTGCAAAGGAGACCCCAGGATCGCAAAGGAGGCCTCCAGGATTGCAAAGGAAGCCCCCAGGATTGCAAAGAAGGCTCCCGCGATTACAAAGGAGACCCCCATGATTGCAAAGGAGGCCCCCAGGATTGCAAAGGAGGCCCACAGGATTATCAAGGAGGCCCCCCTGGCTTGCAAAGGAGGCCTACATGATTGTCAAGGAGGCTATCACATCAAATATATCACATCAAGACCTTTAAAAAAAATAGAACTCGATGTCCAAAAGTTCACACCGAGATTCGATCGAATGGACCCCAGCACCGGAAAATTAAGAACAGTTCCGGCAAAAATTACCCGGAGGGCTTTTATACTCCGAAAGGTGCCATCGGCTGAAAAAAAACTCCTTCGGTGGCCGCAGTGGCATATCAAAGGGGCAAATGCCCCCTCCCTCCTAAGAGGGATATGCTCCCAAGAATCGAGCCGAGGCTTTCAAAAGTCGCGCTGAGGCCACAAAAATTCGCGTCGGTCCACCAGAATTCGCGTAGGGGCTCCAAGTAAATACGGCGGGCCCCAGAAAACTCTCAGTCAGGCCCGAAAATCTGCAACAGGAACCGCCGAGATCGCGTTGGGGCCACAGCTAAGTACAACGCGCCCCGCAAACTCGAACCGGTCCCACCAAATATCGCGCTCGGACCCACAATTCCCATCGGTAGTACCACAAATTTGGTCTGGGCATAACAAATTCACGTCGGGGCTGCCAACAATTGTCGTCTAGGGCTCCACATAAGCACCGTGTGACCTAAAAGTCGCATCGGTATCCGACAAAGAAAGCCGGATCCCTCCAAAATAAGGAGGGATTCAAAAAAAAAGTCCGGGTCAGGAAAATGGTTCTGGAGCACCGAACATATCATCAGATGCCTTGACAAATCGCGTACGGCATCGAAAAACATACCGGAGCTCGAAGAAAATCTTGGTGAGATGGAAAAACATGGCGCCAGGAACTCGAAAAATCAGGCCGAGATTCGGAATTTAAAGAAAATTCAGAAGAGGTCCACAAAAATCGCGTTGAGCCCAGATAACTGGCGTTGGGTCCCCGGAACCACGCACCTGGGCGCTATAAGTTGCGCTAAGACCCAGAAATACCGCACCGAAGACCCAAAATCGTACTGGGCCCCACAAATGTGCGTCAGAAGCCCCAAATAAACACAGCGGGACCCTAAGAGCACAACGGGGACCGAAAATGTAACTGGCCCTCCAAAGCGCAGTCTCGTAAAAAGCGACAGGGCCCTAAAACATGCGTTGCAGCCCTAAATAAATATAGCGGGAACTCTAAAAAAAAACACGCAAAAAACACCAGAAGCTCTCAAGGCACACCGGGGACATGCGACCGCACAAGGGCCTGAAAAGAGGCTGGGGTCGCAATAAGCAACATGGTCCCAGAACGAACAAAAATACCGGGCACTAAATAAATACATTGAGATCATTGAAAGCGCCCCGACAACTAAGAAAAATAATCGGTGCACAAAGAAGCAACAAACCCTAAAGCGAGCAGGGGTTTCGAAAATGCGTTGGGCCTCGAACAAAAATGGATTGGAGCCCTAAGACACATCCGTAGACGAAGAAATACGAAACAGGTCCAAAGAAGTGCACTCAGGCAGGGCCTTGGTTCGGTAGCCAACCTGGAAGCATGTTTAATCAAAGATATGAGGTGCATCAAAGCTCAGCGGGTATCCGCATTTCTTCATCATAAAATATGGGAAGTAGGGAACTAGTGATCGAATTTAATTAATCGAATTTTCGCAGCGAACGCCCATACAAAGCATTTCATCACGTCAGATAAGGCGCAAGTCTATCATGTGGCAGCAATTAGCAAAGTGTAGGAGGCCCAGCAGAATCCGTAGCATCGCACGACGTGTGGCGAATGCGCCGAATGCGCAAGATGGGTGTGCACATGCACTAACGCTGGTGTCGTGGCGACCGGGCACTATGAACTGGAATGTCTGAAATTGGTAAATTTTACATTTTAAAGTGATCTGTGTAGGTGTAATTTCAGCAGTGCAAGGTGACTTATCAAGAGATACCAAAAGAATACATTCGAACAGGGTGGGGGAGCCAGGGTTGAAATCCGTCGAATCAGAAACGATAGTGATAGATTAGGCCCCTCGACCGGATAATTTAGTTGGTCACTAATTATTTTACATAAAAAGGTCCCCTTTGACAAGATAGTGGTCGAAATCGGAAGACTTTTTTATTGAGTAGGTGGACCCCTCCAAATACGTTTTCCTCCTCCCCTTGACGCAAATATAGGTACGTCACTGGTCCCCCAATAATTTTCAGAAACATACGCGCATGGAGCAAAGCCAACATTGAGGGGCAAATTCCCCCTCACAAGCATACAAAACAACACCGATGCCAGATATTAAATAAGAGAAATGAAGTTTGTAAATATATTTTCTTCCTACAAAATTGTCTTCTGTGATTACAGCCTGTATGATTAGAGCTTCCCAGCTTCAATACCTCCTCAACGACATAATTTACAAAACGGCACAGCACAGTGAAAACCATGGGCGTGACTGCGTGGAATTTGAAGGTTTTGCATTATTTGTGCATTGTCATTGTTACCTTGTTGCATTGTCATTGTTACATTGTTGCATTGCCATTGATGCATTGTTGTTCAATGCTTGTTCTTGCCGTGAATTTATTTGCGGAGGATTTATGACTTTAGCTTCTGTGCCAAGTGCCTTGCAGCCAGCACCAAATGTTATAAAAATAAATAAATTCCTAAGATGACGATCAGAAAACCAATTCAATCCACTTCTCGCTGTCACCTTCGCGAAATTGTCGTCCTAGGACTGATAAATTATCGTTTAAGCTTGTTTATGAGATCAGGCCGATGGGAATGACTAACAGTAGTGATGAACCTAGCGATATTCAGTTAAACTTGGTGGACATAGAAATGGGTTGATCAATGGAAGATATCTTTAAGATATGCTCAGCACCAGCCCCACCAGCCCGCTGTAATCTAGAGATCAGGCTGATGGGAATGACTAACAGTAGTGATGAACCTAGCGATATTCAGTTAAACTTGGTGGACATAGAAATGGTTTGATCAATGGGAGATATCTTTAAGATATGCTCAGCACCAGCCCCACCAGCCCGCTGTAATCTAGAGGCCAGCGGGAAGATTCTTCTCGTCGATAAAGCATAAAGATATCGGTTTGTTTTGGCACTGACGTATTTATGCACGTTTGCTTATTTATACCCTGGTATGGCTCAGTGCTCAGCGAAAAAAAAAGATTCTTGGTATTGCGCTTTGCGTAAATGATGCACCATGCCAAGAACAAACAAGACATCAATATGAAGCCATGTTCCCCATTCTGGAACCATACTAAGAGCCTAAAAATCAATAGGAGGCTCTAACACAGTGGAGGCCCCCTTTCGGGAGCAGGAGGCCCCCTATCAATATTGCCCCCCCTGGAAGAATTTCGTGGCGACGCCACTGCCGAAGGTATATATATATATATATATACGTCCGAAGGTACGTAAAAAGCGCATTGCTTGAACGCGGCAGATATCGAGCGCGCAAAATATGAATGCCGTGGTCTACAGATTTGATGGGGTGGAAACTACGCGGGAATCCCTTCCCATAGGAAGGAGTGACGGCCCGATTGTACTGCCACCGAGCTGCGGTAATAGATCGCAGATAGCAAGGGTGGAGTTCCCTATCATTTTGGTGGAGCCTGGCCCCACCATCTTTGCCTTGGAACCACCAACTGCTTGCTTTCTTAACACGGGGATCTACGGGGTGTGCCCATATGAACCAAATTGGCAGCACTCATTTCCTCCATCCATTGGATCTACCACTAATTTTCAAACTTCTCCACCCATAGCAGAAGCAATATGCGGCGCGCTCACTGGCGGACGCTGTCGGACGGGATGGATTTGGCGTAGAATATGGAAAATGGCGAATTTAATTTAATTAATTAAGTTAAAACTGGAATATATGAGCAGAACTGCACGTACCGATACCGCTATTTTCTGCATATATGCAGTGTTTTGGAGCCCTTTAGACTGTCGCGGCGGAACCAGGGTGGGGATGGGTGTCCCTATGCACTGCCCAGCATGGAAGGAGGCTGGTGTGTCAAGGCCCCTCCCCTCTTGCACCCAAATTTTTAGGGGATTTTCCAGTCCTAGGTAGAGGATCACATAGGGATAATGTGTATGGCTAACGCTGCACAAACTTTTTGTAAATCATAACACTATCCCGGTAGGATTATCATTGCCTTCGCCACGTTCCCGCATGTCCCCAGGAAATGGGGACGGGCGGATTTTTAATGAATTATTTCGAAGCAGCGCCATGGTCAGTGACCAGATGTTGATGTTCCGAAGATTACAGGGACGCGCCCGCCATTTTGCCAACTTCCATCGTCGTCATATGGAGCAGTGACAACTTCCATCGTCGTCACATGGAGCAGTGCCGTCGACAGCTATTCGAAAGTTGGGGAGATCAAGTTATTTGCCCTGGCGGGCGGTCAAAACACAGCAGATGATCAGCATGGTGCCGGAATCCACGCCACCGACCGCCACTCAGAGGGAGCCAGCACACTTGGCGCGAACTCGACCGGCCGGCCAAGGTCGCGAGCAGGGGCGTCTCGCCAGCCCTGGGGAGGCGGCGACACCGGGAGATGGCCACGCACATTACGCTGGCGGCGCCGGCGACAGGGCGGCTTGCGCCCACGGCGAGAGGCCAGCTTTTGCACGTGGCTAATCAGTGTCACGTACGCTGACTAAGCAACAGCATCTAAGAAAAAGCTGAGGCGGAAAATGCTAGGTTTAGAAGGGGGGGGGGTACTTCCCAATCGGATATGTCTCGACTGCTCGAAATCATGGCAAACACACGTGTGCAGCATCCACCTGCGTGGAAGCCGAAAACCAAACTGAAAAAGTGGAACACCTTGACCCCAAAACTGTGGGGGGGGGAGCTGACGTGCATAGCAGTAAATGTTTTACACTACACAAAACAAACCGATAGTCTATAGGACGTGCCCAGCACTGCAAGGGCGGCACTTGGAATCCGTTCTCGTCCAGCCGCCAGTCGTCAGTGAGGGGAGCTCAGCCGGTGAGGTTGTGGTGGTGCTAAGGGAAGAGTCCTTCCTTAACACACTCCTTGGGTCATCCAGATTCTGAATGGCTCCGGCGGGGCCGTCTCCGCACGTACGCACCTTCATTCAGTCCATGTCAGACCACACAGCATGGAGCCTGCCGGCCCGCCTGAGCTGTCCGGCAGCAAACATGACGTCCAGATTGCATTGGTGAGCTTTCCGATATGAACACACTTTCAGCTGTATGGGGTGAATACCCTTGATCTCACCTTCATTGGGCGCACTGCGCAGGTTCTTCCTTACCTTGTAGAAGCCCTGCCTCTTGTCGAAGCCAGTAAGCCGGATGACGATGGTGAGGTTTTTCATGTGGGGCTGGGTCGGGGAGCCGATCCGGTGAACTGCGCCGATCTCCGTCGGCTGCAGGGTAGCGCCAGCCAACCTGGCCATCTCATTGGCAGGCGCCGCCACGGACTCGCCTTCCATCTCCGGAGCACCGCTGATGTTGAGGAAGTTCCTCCGCCTGTACTGCTCCAGGTCACTGTGGAGCTCGGCCTGCTCGGCCGAGCGGAGTTCGGCTTTTGGATCTCCTCGTCCTGAGCACGCACCACAGCTTTGACTGCCTCAATCACCGCACGGTCCAATATCGGCACGAGTGTCTCCTGCAGCATTGCTGCCAGCTGCTGCTGCAAGCTGCTGCTGCAAGCTGCTGCTGCAAGCTGCTGCTGCCTGACCGCGGGCACACACCGTTACGATCGCCTGAAAATCAGCCTCCTGCGTCTCGAATCCGGATGCCCGCCGTCCGCACTTCATCACTGAGAAGGCGCCCGCACTCCGTCTACTGCGGACGCCTACTGCGTGCTGATACTCGACCTTGACCGGTCGGGTCGGGCGTCAGCTGCCGCGACCTCTCTTTCCGCGGGACGGCGGACGGCATTGCACTGATGCTGATGCATCATGTAGATATTGATGCGTTGCATGTTTACCGATTGCGAGATGCATAACATGAACTAAGCCGCCCAGATAGCTCAGTTGGATAGAGCAACGATCTGCATTGGTCTTTCCTGTCGTGGCAAGACAGGGTTCGAGTCGCTTCACGCGTTCGCATGGCCTCCGGCAGTAAGGGTCAGTAGGCGGCTGGCTCGATAAGGTCAGGGACGCGACACTGGAGCGGCCGTGTCGATGCATTGACGGCATGTCAAACTCATGGTCAAAATTTTGCCGATAAATTAAATTAACGGATCAGGTGGTGGATCCATGGTTGACGCAACAAGCTCTGCTCAGACCCTGATCCAAGACCATTTTTCCCAGGTACAGCCATCACATTCGACTACTGTGACGTCACCAGAGCGCAAGCTGCATGTGTCGTGCGGGAATCATTAGAAGGTGGATTATGTTCGCCCATCAGCATCAACGGCGTACCCACCTTCAGTTTCCAGGTGGGGTCCAGATCCAGGGAAACGGGAACACATTTAAGCCAGAGGGGTAAGCTCATGACTGACTGTTGTCGCCCCTACCCGCCCGCACTTACGGTACACAAATGGTGAAATTGTCCCCCCCTCCCATGGAGAGCCTCTCGACCATCGAAAAAATGACACTGGAAGCCACAAAAAATCACGCTGGGGTCCCAAATACCGCGTCAAATGCCCACCCCGCAAACAAAAAATGCGTCGGGCCAGGATACGCGTCGGGCGCCCTAAATCTCACATAGTCCCAAAAATGAAACAGGAACATCACAAAAAACAACATACCTGAAGGATTGGTGCACCGAGTGAACCAAGTGTGGGGGGATCAAAGGGAAAATTTCACCACAGTCTGGGCTCTGCAAGTCGCACCAAACATAAAAACGCATCGTGCCTGAAAAAAAAATCCATACCTCCAAAAAAATCATGTCGGGGACACAAATCATGTCGGGGTCCACAAAATCGCACAAGGGCTCGAAAAATCGCGCCGGGACCAACAAATGAAGCCGGGGCCGTAACAAAATCAATCTGGTCTCAGAAAATCACTGAGACCCCGAAAATTGCGTCAAAGCCCCATCCCCCCTTCAAAAATGAGGCAGCCCTGAAAAAGCGTGCCGTCGCTTAGAAAAATCACATCGGAGCAATGAACAATGGCTCCGGGACCCCAAAAATCGCGCAGAGAACCTTAAAAATGATGCCGAAAACCCCAAAAAACAATCCCGAAAAAATCCCTCCAGAGCCCGGTAAATTACACGAAATGCTCCCTAAAATGCGTTGGAACCAGAAAAAAACGTGCCGGGCCTCCAGGAAATCGTGTCTGTGGAAAATCGCACACAGGGCTCACAAATATCGCATAGATGCCTAGGAAAATCAGGCCGGGACGAGGAAAATCGGCTGAGATTCCCCCAAAAAAGTCGAAGAAATCTGGCCGGACCCCGAAAATTCGCGTCGGAGCCCCGAAAACGCGCGCCTGGACCTGAAGAAAAATCTGGACCCCGAAAAATGACACTGAGACCTGGAAACACGACCAGGGCTCCGAAAAAAGAGGTCACGAAAGAAAATTCGTATCGGGGTCCCGATAACTCGTGTTGGGGCCCTGAAAACTAGCACCTGAGCACGAAAAATCTAACCTAGGCCCAGAAAAACCGCCATGGGGACAATAATCCCGCTGGCGCCACAGAAATTCGCGCCCGGAGCCACGACAATTCTCGTCGAGGGCCCGAAATAACCACATAGGGGCCCCAAAAGCATACCGGGAGCCTGCATACGAGCGCCCAGTATTGTCAGTATTTCTTATGTTACCTATGAACATAAGAAGGCATTGCAACATAGACATGCGATCGAGACTCTAACAGCACAAGAATCGTCGCCGTGACAGTGCACAAGTGAGTGATTGAGTGATTGAGTGAGCGAGCGAGCAAGTGAATGAGTGGCAAATTAGTGTGAGTAAGTGCGTAAATGGGTGAGTGTGTGAATTACTGGGTGATTGATCGGCGAATGAATGTGTGGTCGTAAGCAATTACGGAGTGAATAAGTGCGTTAGGGCAGGTGATGTCCGTACAGTGTCATGGTGTATAGGGAGCTGGTTTATGAGGATCCATGAGGCTGCCATTGTGCTTAGGGATGACCTTTGGTTTCTGATTTCAGTGGATTCTGCAATTGTTCTGCCATGCCTTTACAAATTCGTAACATTGTAATGCTGAGCGTTACCGGGGTGCTGGTTGTTGCTGGGGAAACTGATCGGCAACACGGCTCATCTGTTCTCGCCCCCTCTCCCTATCTCGTCCTGACGCCGGCAGGTGCTCTCCAAAGTCAGTAGCCACTTTGTTAGCCGTGCCTGCGCGTGAGGACTATTTCGCATGCTTGCGCATGTGTTGGACAGCCATCGATGTATTCGGCCCGGGTACTCGCCGGGCCGTGATTAGTGTGCACAGGACAGCCGACAGATTTACGCTTTCCGAACGGTGTCTCGCGATTATCGAAGCTGACGCCATGCGAACGATGTGTCAGCAACAATGGTGTTTGCTGGGTGATGCGTTGGTAGGCAATGCATACCACTCTGATCCTTGAAAACCGCGCCTCACTTCCCTGCGGGTGCGGGAAATCGGAAGCTGTATAGGACATGTTTGTAATAGGCATTCAGCGGTCAGCTGTCAGACACACGCGCAGCACATTTTCTGAACATGCGGCCTGGCGGTTACATGGTCCTGCCAAGGAAAACGAATAATTCGTCGCGCACACATGGATATGGCGAAGCCTGTTCATGGGAGAAAAGCCTACGAGACACAGTTGGTTGCACGTGACGATATAAATGCACCATGCATAGCACTAGCAGTGGTCTGCCATGGGTGATGCTCTGGGAACACACCCGTGCGCAGAGCACAAGGCGGAAGTCCGCTTACCGTGCACGGTTGCGCTGAACCCACCACTAATAACGCGGCGTGCGAACCCCATATGAGAAACGCATTCCAACAATTATGTTCAATTCCATGTTTTGACGTCATAAGTTACCCTGTCCTTCAGATTGATAGGCGTTAGACAGAAATTGTGCGAACATTTCTAAATCAACAGCAGCATGGAGTATGTCCCGAATATTTATTAACCACCACATCAACACGACATAGCATGGCATTGAATGTCACTGATTATAACACGCACGCACGCACGCACACACACACGCGCACACGCACGCACGCACGCACACTTAGTTACTACACGGCCACAACGGATCATGGAAAATATTATTAATACTAGGTAAAGTAGTGCAACTTGGTTGATGTACCAATAACATGCATATAAAGAACAATTGGCGCAAAGGCGCTTAGTGTGCTCTTGTAGGACCCATGTTCAACATTGCAAATGAAAATAATTTCAGAATGTTATGCTGTTATTCATGCAACCGGGAACAATGTCGCACGAAAGCGACATAATTGGCCTACCACGAGGCGAAGTCGAGTGGTACATCCTTGTCGCAGGAATAACCAGATCACATTTTGTGTACCACAATGCATTAATTTACACTTCATTTCCATATTACAGTACATCGATGATTAAGATTAAATTTCAGCAGAAATGTAAGTATGTATTTATTGTGAACACTGAAATATCGGCGGCAGGCAGGCAAACCATCCCAAACCCTACCAAATCTAGACTTTCTGGCGACCGCCAGCGCTGCTCTTATTGCCATCCAAATTTTTGGATGATCGTGAGATGGTTGGTTATTGGTTTTACGATACATCGACTATTGAGTCATGTAGCGTCGCCAATCTCTCACGCCGATTGGCCGCGGGCGAAGAGTAGCGACAGGTAAGGCTCGAACCCACAATCTTTCGATTTGAGACGGGCAACTTACCACTAGACTACTCGTTCCCTAGGATGATCGTGAGAGATTTCGATGTCTGCACGTTTGCGCCGCACGTTTACCTGTAGGCCAAAGTTTAGCGTAGACGCTGTCGACCCTGTATATTGCACCGCCATTTGTATGTATTGTCAAAAGGAAACGCTTAACCAAACGTGCCACATCTTCCGCGATGCTTGTCGCACTGTCTTCAAAAAACTTGTCAGACGACCCCGGCTGATTGAACTATCCTTAGTTAGTTATTTGGGTTTAGGGCGCATCAACTGCATTGGTTATACAGCGCCCATAACAAAACTATTTAATCTGTGTCAATCCTAAGCAGGCCTAGTGTGCGAGCTTGATCCCGTACAAGAGATTAAGCCGGAAAATATATAGAATTGAAGTTCACCTTCAAAAGAAAGTGGAACAATTGACCAGAATTGATCGCGACCGATTCATCCCCCAGAACGTCACGAATTGAAAGTGAAAGCTCGAACACAGTAGTGCTTGTAAACATCAGAAAGCTGAGGGCATGAGGTTAGGATGTGACGCACTGAAAGGCGTTCTTGACATCTCGGGTACATGGGCGCATCATCGCCACAAAGAATATAGCTGTGCGTTGGGTACGTGTGGCCAATGCGTAAGCGGCACAGTGTCACCTCGTCTATTGAACTATCCTTGTCCTTCGAGAGCTTGTCTTCAATATATCGACCACTCATGTGTAAGGAGCTCAATCCTGGACCATGCCATAACACTGGTGAAAATGTGTATGTCCTACCGTCTTAGCGACCAACTTGTAAATGAGCCGCAAGCAGAAATTATCATAATAATTTCACCAATTTTTGGAGTTCTAGTGTGCAACAGCATTCCGTCGAACAAGTCATGCTGATTTTTTTTAATTAACTTACTTTTGTAATATCGTGAATTGGCGCAAACTGGTGTTATGCTTTTGACAATAGAGAAAGTGATCAGCCTGGGTACAGTCTCAAATATTGGGCATTTTAGCACCGGAAAGGCTCCGAAGGAAATAGCAGAACATTGTGATAAATATTTCGTAATTGAATCTTACATTTATCCCTATCCCTACATTCACATACAAGCACCAGCATATATGTTTGCCTTGGTGCAAAACAAAGTGCAGGGTAAGACACATACATCACTATTGACTATTTGTATCACAGATCATAGAAAGCACACGCTGACAGACCAGCTCATAGCCGCACAACGTCGTCTGCAGGCCCGTCACACCGTCTTACGTGCTGCCCTCTGTGGGAAGATATGCAAACTCGGGTTGCGAAGCCAACCGCCAGTCTGCATAACTCATCCGCAAGCATTTTGTATCTTCCGGAGTCAGACACAACTCGTTATGACGGCATGCAGCAGTGCCTCGACAGACCGCAGTGTCTTTGTGATCTTACTCGGGCGCAGCACACGCCAATCACACGCTCGTCCGCATAAACACCGCAGCCATTGCACGAACAGCTCCGATGGCACACTTGTGATGGCGCCCGGCTCAGGCGACACTCTCCAGCAGCCTGTCGCCGGTAATCACGGCCGTGGTGAGCACAATCAGCTGGTGCGCGTGCGCACGAGCCACCTGCTGCAGGCCGGCCAGCTCGGCCATCGTCACGCCGCCCAGCATGAGCACGAGCACGACGGCCGGCACGACGGCCGCCTCGTCCGTCTGGCGACGGCGCACGGTCTCGCCAGGCAACAGGCGCAGCGCCGCCTCCGCCGCGCCTGTCCAGCCGCCGCCGAGCAGCAGCAGCCGCAGCAGCGCGCACGACACCGGGATGTACGCGCCGCTGAACACGTAGCCGGCGTCCGGCCGCGCGCGCAGGTCGTAGCTCTCGGACGCGTCCGGAATCAGCTGCAGCTTGCGCGTGATCGTCCTGAAGGCGCCGGCGCGCGCCAGACTGACGCTCTGCGCCACCTTGTGCGCCAGCTGCGCCGTCTGGCGGCCGCCGTCGCGCACGGTCGCCGGCAGTTGCGACAGCAGCCGGTTGGCGGCGCCACCGGCGCTGGCCGGCGCCGCCGGCGTCGAGAAGGAGGCCACCTGTTCGATGAACAGACCCAGTTTCTTGAGGTTGAACAGTGTGCTGAGGTGGTGGAAGCCGTGGCTGTGCAGGAACTGTGTGGTGAGCGACTGGTACTCGCGCGCCGGCACGCCGCCCTGCGCCAGCGAGTAGAGACACATGAGACGCAGCGCGGACAGAGCCGGCGCCTGCCGCGACACACTTTGCTCGATGTAGGCCAGGTTGTCCCGCATGTCTACGCTGTCGACAATGCTGTGTTCGGCGCGTAGGTGGTCCTCAAATGAACGCGTCTTGCGCTTCATGATCACCTCGCACGCGCCGATGTGGGCTCCCAGCGACTTGTGCTGGGCCTGAACGTCGCGCAGCTCGCCTGCAGTGGGAGGGTGCCTCAGTGACAGAATGGCAATGACAATGACAGAGACTCTCTCGTTAACTCACCTATTTGGCCTGCCGATGCCAAATAGGTGTCCTCCGAATACCGCTGAGATGTGCGCCACGCGTTCTCTTTCCGGTAGATATCCCGTAGCACAAGCATTGGTGTGGTGGTCGTGCACGTGAAGCAAAGTATTGCCGACGACAAGAATAGCACAGACTAGCAGTTCGTGTCCTTTTCGACGAAAGCAATAGATGCAGCGGGGCTGCTGGGCGACCCCCCCCCCCCCCGCTGCAGTAGCCACCTGATGATGGATACGGCGGGAGGAACGCACGGATCCCACGTCCCAGCTGCACGTGTAACATGAACACCATGTCCGGAGTTGAAGTTTCGGACCACTGCATAAGATATAATTGTTGTGCTCCTGATGATGGATACGGCGGGAGGAACGCACGGATCCCACGTCCCAGCTGCACGTGTAACATGAACACCATGTCCGGAGTTGAAGTTTCGGACCACTGCATAAGATATAATTGTTGTGCTCTCTTGGAGCATCGGAATCCACGGTTGTCATGTTTCAGTATTTTGACATGTTAAAGGGACTGTCCCAGAATCCAGTCATTTTCTTAATGAATAGTTAACATGGTATCAATACCAGAAAACAGATGATTCGAAATATAATGGAAAAGACGGTTGCGGCATGTTTACAACTTTATGTCATCGCGTTTGGAAAAACTCGCCAGCCGATTGACTGACGATAACGAAATTGCTCTAACGATGCTGGTGCTGAGAAAGTGACCTGAGGTAGCCAAATAATCCTGTCTATTCTGTCTGCCAGCAGGGGTAACTGGGGTAAGCAACTTGCGATAGCGAGGTAATGCGAGAAAACGGGGCGGAATTGGCAAGACAAATATGCATACCTCTTAATAGAAAGCGACTTTATAAAACAACGTATTGAGTTCGAAATTTACCATTCATTTGAGGCAGTCATCCTATGCTAGCTCATAAATTAGGAATAATATGAATCAGAAGGAATGCAAAAATGAATATATCACTCAAATACAGCCTTAGTATTCTTTCAGGGCTATATTGTAACGTCATCTCAATGGAAGTCAGAAAACAAGACCCCAAAAACCTGGGCAATTCTATGAACGAACAATAGGGTTGGGTCGGATCACTGGGGCAAGTAGCACCATTCAAGTCATCAACAATTCCTCTAATCGGACAAAATAAAGGACAATGCTCCCAAGACCATACCGACTTGACGCCCCACAGCTACGTGCTTACAGCTTACCCTGTATGAAGTTGCGCATCTGATCGATGCTCATCTCCTGTCGTTTACTGTGCTTGGTCTGCAGCTGTTTTGCGCGCTGCCGCAGTACGGGGAAGACATCCGAGAAGTGGCGGTCTCTGATGTCTCCGTACACCTGCCGATGCGCGGGGCAGAGGTCAGGGGTGGGGTTCGCGCACACGGAGGTTCGGGGACGAAAGTTACGAAATGGCGGTCAGAGGGTGGGATCGTACACAAATAAACAGGTCAGCGAGTTAGGGATCATGGGATGTGATCGCGCACAAATATGCAGGCCACAGAGTTCGCGATAAAGGGATGGGATCGTACACAAATACGCAGGTCAGAGAGTTTGGGATCAAGGGATGTAGCGTAGCCAGAGCGAGACCATCAGGAGGCACTGAATTAATGGCCATGGTGGTGGTCGAGGGACAATACATCTAGGACGAGAGATCGATGGTGGACACAGGGCAGGACATGGAAGCTTCCGGTAATACTTGTCACCGGATGTCTTCCTTGAATAATCATCCAGCAGTGCCGACGATGTACATGGCGACGATGGACTCGCAGGGCTAAATCATTTATAGTATGCTTTCCGATATCACGATATAATAGTGGTCGCCTAGTCGAAGGGCTGCGGGTTAAAGGCCCGCCCACCACATAGCTGCTTCGTTAGTTAGTTATTTATTTGGGTTTGGAGCGCGCCGACTGTGAGACCACGAGGCTCTCGGCTCCTCCGTGACCGTTCAGCATGAGAGTGGTGGCGCTACAAAACGAACCGTCTGAGCGTGTCATAAAGGAGCCTAAGACGTATGGGGATGCATCTTCAGTTGGAATGGATAGTAAGCCTGACTGTTCTAGCCATCTGGAAATATGGCAATACACTTCAGCATACCAAATGCATTTGGTATGCATTTGGCATGATATCGGTGTATCATTTGAATTATTGGAAAGAATCCTTCCATCGGATGTCATGTTCAGTGTTCAAAATAGAAGCGTACGTTGAAGGAAAAAAACAAGAAACTAACAGAAAGAGAAATATGGTACCATCTTTGTGACACTTTGAACAGCCTTGTATTTTACATCACCACATATGCTATTTAGCGAGGTTGTAGATGGCAGCGACGTCAGCAACCGCCAACGAGCGACATGTGGCGGTAGGCGGCCAGGCGAATAGGTGGACCTTCTGCCGGCTATGGGGTGACCGTCACCAATCGATAATGGACATAACATTCCGTGATTGCCTGGCATCTAATAATTCGGATTTCATCTTAACTATTTGATTCTCCAGTTTACTCTTTAAACTGAACTTAACTTGCCTAATGATAAAGATTATGTAAGCAATTTTGGATCATCATGTCCAGCTCAGACTGCTAATACTCGCCTGCCACGCCGCCGTTCGTAGCTCATCCAGCGCTAACCTCATCTCGGCTGTGCAGCATCAGCTTTACCGGCTTCTCGGCGCCGGTGACGGCGGCGGCCAGCTCGACGACGCCGCAGCGTACGCCGAACGTCTCGTCCACGACGCCGGCGTACGTCAGCTGCGAGAGCAGCGCGGCGACCGGGTCTGCGTCGCGGTCCAGCACCACCAGGTGGCCCACCTCGGAGGCCGGCACGCGCGGCTCGTCCAGCTCCGACCGGTACAAGTCGAGCATCGCCACCACCTGGCCGGGTGTGACCGACACGTCTGGTATGTTGGTGGCATACATGTCTGGTATGACGGTGACCGACTCGTCTGGTTGGTTGGTTATTGGTTTTTACGACACGTCGACCGTTGAGTCATATAGCGTCGCCAATCTCTCACGCCGATTGGTCGCGGGCGAAGAGTAGCGACAGGTGAGACTCGAACCCACAATCTTTCGATTGTGAGACGAGCATCTTACCCCTAGACCACTCGTCCCCTAAGACTCGTCTGGGATGGCGGTGGCCGACACCTCTGACGGTGACGAACACATCTGACGGTGACCAACACGTCGGACGGTGGCCGATACGTCTGGCGATTTACACTCCCTTTCATTTACATTTCCTTCCCTTGACAAATACACTCAGTAACCTAGCAAATCTGGACACCTTTATGTGTTGCTCAATAGAGCTGGTAAATTTAACGCAGCTACACGAAACGTCGTTGAGTTGAACGCAGCTACTTAGTAGCATGGAGCTTTGTCAGGCCATACATCATAAACAGAAGCTTAACGCCATTGCGCACACGTCCATTCGTCGTAACTGTCCATTCCGGCTAACGCAGCCATATCGTGTCAGAAGGTAATTTAAGAACGAGGGCCAATTGGACACACACACACACATACAAACAATGCCACTGGCTTTCAATGCCACCTGGCAGACCAGTGTCGAGCCTATACAAGTTTGCGATACTAGCACGTCCATGGAGTTCACTCAGGCGGTCTCGCCTCATACCGCGTCAACTAATGCCGGCTGCCCACGCACCAAAGATACAAGAAATCGAGAGGCCTTCGTAATGGGTCACGCAGATCCACATTTCTACACATGCAGCTGTGCCAGCTGCGCGACCCACGTCCCACAAATATCCGACTCAACCACAGCAGTTGCGAGACTCGTCTGGGGCTGCGCGACTCACCTGCCGCGCAGCGCGGCCGTGTGCGTGAATACGCGGAATCAGACCGAAGAGTGACTGCAGGTTCCAGACGGCGCGAGCTACAGGCTCAATCAGGGCCGTGCACCCATCCAAAAAGAAGCTGCGGTAAAACTCGGGCATCTCCAGACTCCAGAGGTCGGTGTCGAGGGCGACAAAGTCCAGGTTGTATTGGTGCAGCTCAACAATACCAAGCACCCCCTCCTCTTCCAGTAGCACACGGCAGGCGTGCAGCACCTGCCAACGAGTGCCAGGAGGTCTTGTCAGGGTAGCGGGTAAATCAGATATTTACATGATAGCATGCAAAGAACGTGCATCATGCTAACATAGCATACAACTTAAGAAGATCAACAGTTCCACCACAACGCAGCTGTTCGTTACTGTGCCAATGGGGTCCACCAGAAAGAATAAGAGGGTAAAGAACACCACCCAGGCAGCTGCAGCCGAGGCAAACAGACTGTGGCGGTGATCACTGTGGCGGTGATCACTTTCAAACTGGAGTGGTGAGCACCTGCAAACTGGAGCGGTGAGCACCTGCAAACTGAAGCAGTGATTACCTGCAAACTGGAGCGGTGAGTACCTGCAAACTGAAGCGGTGAGCACCTTAAAACTGCAGCCATAAACACCTGCGAACTGCAAAGGCGAGCCTGCAATATGCCAACTGCAGCTGTGACCGCCTGAAAACTGCAGGTGCGAGCACCGCCAGACTGCTAATGTGACCTACCGCAGATTTTAGCGGCGGGTACCTGAGGAGCGCCACACCTGAGGAGTGCGCACCTGCGGGCTTCAACTGAGCCCCGCCATAACACACCCACGAGCAGGCGTGGACACGGCGCAGACACCACAGGGCGGCGACAGCCCAGCTGTGGCGGTGGCGCCGCCGCCAGAGCCCACCTTGGGCGTGAAGATGACGTGCAGCTGGCCGGCGACCGGCGCGCCGTCGCCGCTGTTGACCTGGTCGCAGATGTGTTTGACCAGCGTCAGGTTGGGACGCACCAGGTAGACGCGGTGTCGGTCGGCCAGCGGCGGCGCCGACCGCTCCAGACGGTACATCTTCTCGACGCCATGCTCCCTGTCGGCGCGTGACGACCGGAGCGTGTGAGCTGTCACACACGGGACACACACTCGCAACTCGTAGGGCACTGGCGACTGAAGTTTCGAACGTGCTTCCCTGGGCGTGCCTATGTTTCGGGACATTGCACACCGCTGGCGAAATAGTCTAAGCCACTGTGCTAGAATGTCTAGAAATATTGGGATATAACAATTTTTACACAAAGTGCTTGCTAGTGTCCATTGGTGACTGCGGATTTTTGATCGGTGAGGGATGGGAAGGTTTGTAGATGGAATATTGTTATGTAACGTTATGGGTGTACTGCTACATTTCACGAATTCGGTTTGGTGTGTGTGGGGAGGGGGTGGAGTGAACTCCCCCGCTATAGCGACACCATTGCTTCTTTCATTCGTATTTTGTATATTATTACGAATATTTTTAATGTTTCTGCGATAAAAATACACGCACAACAATCAAATATTCCGCGGCTATCTTTGCATTGGCGATGAGATGAGAGTTAAGTGGTAGATAACAGATAAAGGAATTGACTGTATTCCTGTATGCGAATTCCATTTCTCAATGACGATTCCAAGGTCATCCTTCACGTGTCATTTTTGAAACGTTTGTGATAGAACTTTGCAACCTAGTGCAATTATAAAGTTATCGTTTTTGTGCAATGTGCCATAAGCGATATGTTAAATTGCCCGAGGTGGCTCCAGGGGGTCTTTTGAGGAAGTGTGTTCTGTTTCTGTGTACCACTTTTGTCAACATTACGTCGCGCATCAATATATTCGACTTATTGTGTGCCGAAACGTGAAATACGTTAATTGCCTCTTGATTTCGTTTCAGCACTTTATTTCATGCACAATGTTTCACAAAATAAGTGCCAAACACGACGGTTGAAAGTTGAGGGTAAGGGACATTCGGGAGTAAAATAAGATCCAGATGTAGATATGCTACTGTTATGCTATTGGCACAAGGGTCAGATAATATTTCATTTTTAATTTCTACCTAATTCCTGCGACGTTTTGCTGCATTCATTAAAAATTGGCACCTGAAAACGCCAATTGGTCGTATACATAAATGTTTCACAAACTGAAGCTGTAGTGTAGAATGGCATATCTAGAGAGGCAAACGTGGCCAGTTTGACAAGGTGCATATGCAGACTTATATATACATGCATCAAATCCTCCAAAACCACTTCCACAATGTGACCCAAAATTCATTTTTCCCTGGTTTCCTAGCACAACTTTGCCATTGAACAGAATTGGAAATTTGCAGAAATTTCCACAACATTCACCGAAAATGGTGTGCTGATTAAAACCCCCTACTCCTCATTTTCTTCTTCCTAATCAACCTTTGCTGTCCAAAAAATTAACACCCAGTACTTGATTAATAATGTAGATCACAAAGAGTCAATTTGGCTATCAAATGGTGCCATTCAATCATTAGTATTCAAATATAAGCGGCCGAAGGAGATCGAGGAAGCAGTTCTAAAACACTACGATTTTGCGAGCTTAACTCATCTTTACCCTCAGATCCTCACACGCTGTCTCAGGGGGGGGGGGAGGGGGGTTGATACAAACGCCACTCTAATCTCCAAACTAAGCGTCGTACGAAAACGAAAGCTGTCATCGGAAAGCGATCGACGAGTAGGGCCAGACACCACCCCCCAAATTGTATCTCCCAAAAGTGACGTCACTAAGGGGTCTATGTGATGATGACTGACATGTTTTTGGCTCTGTGGAGTTCATTTTGGGGAAATTTGAAATACACAAATTATTTGGAATCAGACATGGCAGGCGGAATGGACCATTGCCCTAAAACTATTGCCCACCACAAGATCTTTTTTTTCAAAATTTTTTGTTTTCAATTTTCTATACTGGGTAGAGTGGACCGCAAAGCGTTGCTTGAAGTAAACTTGCTCTCATAAAAAAATGCTAACTTTAGCCAGAATATTCAATTTGAGCCCTAATGAGCAAATATGCAAAACTAATAAGTCATCAAAAACTTTTTAAAAAATCACAAATTCCTCTCGTCCGTTTTGTTTGGCCCTAAAGATAAGCAAACACTTAAAGTCGCATTCAAATATCTTTATCGGTCAAAGCATGATGACTGGTTTAACTTTTCTAGAGGTGACCTCACTTGACCTTGACTAATTCGTTGACCCTAGATGACCTGACATCAAAATTTTAACACAAGCCAAATTGATGTGGGAAAAGGCATGCCAAATTTCGGCGCGCTTCCGCGCGCCGTTCTTTCACTATTCTCTGAAAACCTTAAGGGAGGGCACATAACACCCCCCCCTCCCCTCCCAGAGACGTGGCAGGTTAACTACCTGATTTCATAAAAAAACAAAGTGGAAAACCTGATAGAAACTTATGCTATCTCCTACAACAGTTTTGAATTCCAGAACTGATTTCCATGACATAGGACAGTATTCGACCGCCATAGTTAACCCCATAGTCTTTCTGGTCAGATCCTTACATCCCATCTCAGGGGGGGGGGAGATTTTTGCGCCCCCTCCCCTCTAACTTCAAAACTAAGCATTGCATAAAACGAAAATAGTGTCATTGGAAAGCTCGGCGAGTAGGGTCCAAAACCACCCCCAAAATGTATCCCAAAAAATTGACGTCACTAGGTGAGTCTATGTGATCATGACTGACATCATGTTTTTTGCTCTAGGGAGTTCATTTTGGGGGAGATTGAAAAAAAAATATTTGGAATCAGAAAAGGAAGGCGAAACCGACCATGGCCTTAAATTTTTTGCCGACCCGAAAATAAAAATCCCAAACCAAAAATGTTTTAGAAATTTTCAAAATGTGTAGTTATAAATTTTATTTCATTTTTCTTTTTCTAATGGGTGGAACGGACGGCAAAACGTTTCATTAAGTCAACTTACCCTCCTTAAAAAATGACTATTTTAGCCAGAATGTTCGATTTTAGCACAAATTGGACAAATATGTAAAACTAATTCACCAAAAACGAAAAAAAAATCCTTTTGTGCGTTTTATTACATCCCTAAAGATAAGCAAACGCTGGAAGTTTCATTGAAATATCCCTGTCCGTTAAAGTGTTTCGACTGGTTGAACTTTTTTGAAGGTGACCTCACTTGACCTTCAATAACTTGTTGACTGTAAATGACCTGACCCCAAAATTTTCACACAACATGCCAAATTGATGTGGGAAAAGGGGTGCAAAATTGTTGCGCACTGCCGCGCGCCGTTTTTCGCTATCCGTGGAAAACCACAGGAGGGCGTAAAGACCCTCCCCCGACATGGGGCGGGCTAATGACAGCTTCACCACACTCTATTTTCGCAAAACGCCATGACAGGGGTGTTTAACAAACAAATAAGAAGTATTTTCCAGAATTCAACATCATTTTATACTTCCATTGTGAACACCCGATGACACGTCAGATTTTCACAGTTTGGCTTGATGTCTTCTGCCATAGAAGAACACTGGCCCTTCTACTAAAATGTGTATACATTGAAATTTATAGCATTGGCTCATTGCTTAGAAAAACTGCCAACATTAAAATGATCACTGCATATGCATCGTGCATGCCTGTGATGTCGGCCTATGAGGAATTGCCACATACAGAACGTAGGATATAAAATTAGTATTAACATCTGCACCCAAGCTCAGAATAATTTGGCAGCGTCCATCGGAGAAACATTCAGATCAGTGCACTTGGGATTTAATGAGCACCTCAAGGATGCAAAATATCGGCATAGAGATACACCGCTAGTTCAGCACATGTCCTCCATCACTAACCAGCATAATTGAATATCATCATTCTCGACACATGCAAAGACCTGGTGGTCAAAATAAAAATAACTACGTCACTACATTCGCGACAACAGATCCAACCTTAACACCAACACCTGTCACCATCCCAATACATTGACAGATGCGATGATCTTATTCAGAATAGTTATACAATATGTTCTTGATTCTGTCAAATGCTGTGATTGTGATGACGACCTAGGTATGTGCAAGTTAGAATCGTTCAAACGTGCGAACACCTGTGTCTAAAGTCCATCGACTAACTGGCTGGAATGTTTATATTAAGCTGATTGAATATATATATATATATATATATATATATATATATATATATATATATATATATATTATAATAATTTGCGAAATGTACGTTTTTCATATGGAAATGGCCGAATGTTGCTTTCTGAATACCTTAGACATCCATGTAATAAGACCGTAACTACGCAAAATGATTCTAGAGCAAAACGAATCAGGAAAATTATGTTATTCATGGAGAGACGATGTTCCTTTTCTTGTTCATGGGGGGCACATAATTGAATATATTTTGCGATATTAGCACTAGTGTTAGCATGCCAAGTGACCAAACTGAATGCATTCTAGATCTTTACCAGGTGGACAACATCCATTCCCACACAAGAATGCTTTTTTGACATGAAAGGATAACTTGTGACCTTTATGGTTGCATAATTGGTTGGCCCCTGACACATGCACAATATATTACCACCTTGCACAGTGCATGGAGGGCTGTATTTGTCATTGCGCGAATTCGTGCTTCCAAACAGCATGAAGCAAAAAATGAGCATCTTGTCTGTGACGAAATTTCGCGAATAGCACCAAATTTGTGTACATGGAGTTACTGGGCAACCTAGTACATTAGTTCAAGCATTCCATTATTGAGGAAAAAATAATGAGAATGTTCATGCTTGCCCATTACATGTGCAGAATAATACACTGCACACTTGAACTTTTCATAATAGCATTCTCTATATACTGGGAAACCAATGATATGCAACTTATTTGGTTGCACTAATATGCCAAAATCAGATACAAATTTAGTGTTAAGCTCGTTTTGTTGAAGGTGAATTGTTCATAGTTTGCAAGTTTTAAGGAAAAATATAACACTCCGATCGCATTACAGGTCTGCCATTTGACATTAAATATCCAACAAGAAAAAGAAATACCATAACGCTGATAAAGGATGCTGAAGGATGGCAAAAGTCAATGAACATGTTATATTTGTATGTGGGCATGAACAAACTAGGCTGAGGTTGCATTGACCACCTTCTTGACAGATTAGCATACAAACACAACAATGCAAATACATGCACACAGATGGTTACCTCAACAGAGAAGCACCGGCAATCCGATCCAATGGCTTCATAAGCAGTGGATCAATGTACAAATCTTTAAGCCCATGTATTGATTCCAGAACATGAACAAGCTGATCTCTTGAAAGCTGATGCAAGATGTCACCACTTAGGAGGGACATGTTTCTCTTCTATATATCAATTAGTCAGAGATTCCACATAATCCTCACATCGTCAGTAACCAGAAAAGCACTGCAACCCTGCAAACAGTTATGCAATGGTATTTACATTCACACATACAATGGAACACAGTGAAAAACAACACCTTAAAATGGCATGTTAAAGGTCAATGAAATTGATGACCAGAGCCATCTATTTTAAGAACACCTTGCCTTTATAATATTAATTGTGACATCCATTGCAACTAGGAACAGGAGAGTGACACATCACAAGACCAAAATCTTAAAGGGCTTAAAGGATAATTAATTAGTGCTTGTGGAATTGCTGTCAACTCTTCCTAATAGCAGGGATGCTGTTGATTAGTTCTGTGATTTGAATGGGCGAGTAATTTTTCCCTGCCTACTTTTCACAACATGTGTGGTGAGAATATCCTCTCATGTACTATCTGTGACTTTTGACTATGCTGACCAATTCACATATATTTTCGCTATTTCTGTACTATTTATGGTGGAAGGAACATTGTCAGACCTGGTACAATATATTGACAATGCAAGCGCTTTCATTTGTAATATGTTCTCTATACTTTTACTACTGTCATTGTTAAAAAAAACGTATATTTAGGCATAGAGCACAGGAAAGAGGGAACAGGGACAAAGTGTTCCTAGCTGCTGTTCCTGCTGTTGTATACATCACCTTGCGTGACATGCTGTCATTGGCACCCACACAGGTGTAGGAGCAGGGGGAGGGATGGGCAGAGACCATGACCAGGGGCGTTACCAGGATTTGGCACCAGAAGGGCTACAGCCACAGCCGATGGGGGAGGAGGCTGAGCTCAATTGACAGCCATTCACAGCAGGGAATTGATATTCCCTGCTATTTCTAATGGTACTGCATATTGCATGTTGGTATACTCAACCCCCCCCCCAAAAAAAAAAAAAAAAAATAATAATAATAATAATAATGATAATAATTGTGGGTGGGACCCAACCAAGCCGAGACCAAGCTGGTGCCAGTAAATCGGCGGTGGCCCCACACACCCAACACCCACCCCGTCACTGACAATGCCTCTGTTCCGCAGGCGGTGTCAGCGACCTAGCCCCCTTCCCCCACAATATTTGTGCTGTTCCTACCCTTCCTAACCACATATATAGACACATCACCAAGGGAAAGGTGCCAAAGCAAATTTCAACTTCAGCAACACAGAAGACTACAACCAATCATTCACTATGCACGAATTACACGGTGCCCTCAGCAAGTATGGAAACATGCCGGTTGGGCCGGATGACATTCATTATCAGTTTTTCAATCATCTTAACAAACATTATCTAACGTACTTATTAGCGGCCAGTGACGATCTGTACAAAAGCGACACCTTCCCTGCCTCCTGACGGGAAAATGCAGTCATTCATTTGCCAGAGCCGCACAATGATCGCTCCACCTCAAAAGGCTATAGGCCTATCTCACTTACTAGCTTCGCTAGTAAGCTGGTCGACCGCATAGTCAATACACGATTTAGACACTTTCTAGAACACAACGACCTGCTCGACGAATTTCAGTGTGGCTTCCAGCGTCAAAAATATTATACAACAGGAAATATAATTATGCTGGTGCACATCAAAAGTGGTCTACACATCAAACAAACAAGAATAGCTGCCTACTTAGACATCACAGTCGCATTCAACCGAGTACACAAGTCCGCACTAACACACAAACTCCACAAGATAGGCCTACGCGGACACATTGCACAATTATTTATCAACTTGCACAGAGACAGAACCCTTAAGGTCTGATGCAGCATGTCACATCAAGCACCACACCTCAGGGACAGGGCCTGGCACAGGGGAGCGTGCTCTCACCGAGCCTCTTTCTCATGATGATTAACGACATATTTGCTGATCACACCGACACATCACTTCAATATTCACTTATCGCGGAAGACATAGCCATTTGGACAACAGCACAATGATTCCAAAAAGCTGAGAAAACCATTCAAACAGTTCTAGACCACATTGCAAAGTAGTGCAAAACGTGGGGCTTCACCCTGTCTGCAGAAAAATATGCCACAGTCACATACAGTCGTCTCCGTCCCACTCTAACAACACTGCTTAAAATCCACTGCAAGGCCATCAAACAGGTAAAAGGTTTCACGTTCATAGGAATAAATTTGAATGAAAAGCTTAGCTTCAACACACATACCACTTTCATCTTGAAGAGATGTGTGAAGAGCGTCAACATACTTTGAACACTTCCAGGCACAGACTGGGGCAGACAGGAAAACACCATTACGACTCTACAAATCAATCATATGATCCATCCTAGAATACAGCTGCATCAGCTTTGCCACCATTTCATAAAACTAGAGCAAAACGTTAGAAACCATTCAAAACAACTGCATCAAAGCAGCCAAAGGAGCCCTCAGCACTACACTAATAGCCAGTCTTCTAGTAGACTCAAACATGCCTCCCCTCTGCTTCAGGACACAGCAGCTGTACCACTACCTCACTAAGATCAAATCCACTAAAATTCACCTGGCACAGCACTGCTTCAAGCCTAACAGATATGACAAGAGCCAATTTTGTCACAAACTCCCACCATACAGTATTCAAATTGTCATGGCTCTCTCAGATCTTAACCTCACAATGCCAACCACTGCAACTCGACCACCCACTAGGTCATTCTGGACCCTCAGTCAACCAAAGGTCAAGTACTTGCTCTTGGAAAATAAATCTTATATCACATTGACCGAAATTCTTGGCACCTTCCACACATTCGTGGATGACAACAAATACAAGACACTCGGAATACTTGGTAGACAATTGCAAAGCACCCCTGCAATGCCACATATGTCAGCATCACCAGAACACATGGATACAACACAACTACACATACTACACAACTTAACAAACCAACTAGCAGTGAATGCTGAGTGGGAAGGAGAGAACAGAACTTTCAGCCTGAATTTCAGCACCTGCTTGGCACTATTATCATGTGCAGCACAGGGGGTGGAGGAGACATGCCAGCAAAGTTGTGGCAGCCAGCTGTCCCAAAGGAGCAGCCCCCACTCAATTAATTTTTCAGCAGAAGGCAATCCTCTGAGGAAATGTGCCATCCCCCCCCACACCCATGATAAATCCTGGATAAGTAGTTGGAATATGAGTACTGCATTTGATTTGGTTATTTGGTTCAATGACAAGCATTTAAGGTACCTGCATTCACTGATGAGTGTGGTGAACTGAATTACACTAAACTCAAGACTTCCAAACTGGCTCTGTGCAGGGGAATTATGACAGGATTGCTAGATTGATTGACAATGTTGAGCCAACATAGTCAACCAATCTCCTTACCCCCAGTAGCATGTGGTAATGTGTACTGATCAATGCCAGGGGCTGTCCATCTCTCCAATCAGGAATGGATACATAAATTTTCCCTGGTGACACTGTCACCAGGAAAAAATTGGTGACCCTTCAGGGATATTCAGTGACACCCCCAGAGAAAATAGTGCCCCTCCAGATGAATGCCCCCAATGAAATTACTGGAACCAGGACTTTCCCCCCCCCACTAGGAAATTTGGTAAATTTGCAGTATAAGGTTTTTTGGGGGAGTATTTTCGCCTCAGAATACCATGTTTATGAATGTGACTAAAATGATGGGACCACTTATTTTCTGCACAAATGAGAGAAAACAAATATTTTGAAACTTTTTTGAAAAATTGTTTTCAAGTAAAAAACCTAAACTAACCTAACCTAACCAAAACTAATCAATTTCTTTATGGAGCCAAATGCATATAAAAACTCTTCTTGTTACCACCACTATAATACCAGAAAGATGCCAAATGTTTTTCTCACAATTTTCAAAAAACCAAATGGATTTTTGTCTTCAAAAGCAGCTTAGGTTAGGTTAGGTTAGGCTGGGGTTGGTTTCTGTTCTAATTTTGATAATTTGCAGAAAATAAATTGCTTTACATTTATATAATTATATTTTGTGGATTTTTTTCTCTCCAAAGGTAGGTAAGGCTAGGTTAGGTTGGGTTATGTTGCATTTTTTTTTATTTTCTTAACATTTCTTTTTGTGGAATGTTACCTAACCCAAAGCCCCTTTTGGCATTACTTTGCTCACAACCTGAAAGAAAAAGTGGTCCCATCATCTTAGTCACCTTCATAAACATGGTATTCCAAAGACAAATTGTTCCCAAAAAATCAAACCAGTCAACCATCAACCAATCCAACCATCCAAGGGCCTGTTCCAGGCATTACCTCAATAACAATTATTAAGTAATTAAAGTAAGTTTTAAAAAACTCTTAATTGATCACCCTGATTATTCAGTCAGATCAGGTGCATCTTTTTTAATAAAACACCTAAAACCAAAATAAAAACATTGGATGTCTCATGCACATTCTACATCCATCCCTACCAAGCTCATATAGCCCTTCAGCAATAAATGTGCTGAAGCATGTGATAACCAAATTTGCAAGAAATGAGCTTTCATCATGAAATAAAGCATTTCTGCTTGAGATATGCTTGCTTCCTTAAAGTGTTTGGGAAACAACACAACTAGTGCTCATAATCCCCCACAATTACATTTTCATGCTCAGAATAACACACCAGTACAAAATAATTATGTTGTATAGTTGCTATTTTGCTAGTTGCTAACATCAGCAAATTGCAATATGTTTTCTGATTTACGTCAAGACTGCACTCAGCTCTACTGTATCTGGCAGCTGACCAAATGACTCCCAGATTAAAATCACTGTTAAATTCAAGGATGCGGTTTAGCCAACTTCCTGAGCAACTGTAGAGAAAATGGTAACAAAAGTATACTTAATCAATGTCAACCAAGTTTATAAATCCATACCTGATACTCCTGACATGCTCACACAGCACAACTAATAAATATTCACAACACACCCCACAAGTAGGATGCTCTTGCACATCCTGATTTGTTACCTGTTGTCTATTGGGAGATGGGTTTGGAATATAAAATGGTTTAAAAAAATTATACTAAAAACAATCCATGTAATATCTTTTTACTCCCACTACCAAGCAATAATTTTTATCATTGAAAAAGCTGAGAAAATTGATTGAAACCAATTCATACTAATATTAAATGTTCTTTGATGTACATTTTTTAGTTCATGTCTGGAATGTTTTAGTTGAAGCCCGGAATGACCTGGAAGGATCAAAAGCAACTAGACTGGAAAGCAAATTTCCTCTGTAAAACCACCAACTCATGATAAAATAAAAGCAAATTGATTGATAATGAGCCTTCATGTCAAGCGATTGATATTGATTGATTGATTGACATAAAATTGATGAAGATTATATAGGTGTCCCCACCATTTATCTTCCCTAACCACTCTCCCCTTGACCTTTAAGTCAAGGATTATATTGATTATTGATTGACAAAAAAAATAAATAATTAATGTGACTAAAATAGAAGTAGTTGGAATCTAGTATGCAACTAACCGAACACAATTATTAGCATGTCAAATGTCAGCATTTGATTATGTTAATACCTAGGTACAAAGGTACCTACCTAGGTACAAAGGTACCTACCTAGGTACCCAGTGTAATATGGCAGTTTAAGGTAACCATGAAACACGTTTTACACACATTTTACTTTAAGGAACGATAATAGGTTGAGGGGTATCGTATCTTATGAGCTGAAGAAATTCTGCACCTAACTTAAGAGCATGTTCAATAACCTAGGAATCCAAACAATGTTCTTCAGCCTCATATTCCAATTTCCCATGAAAACAATCAGAAACACCGTATGCCCAAGGCGATATATACCCATGCCCATGCGTATGCCCAACAACAACACTCTGACGTCTTCGCTGCGCCACAGATGAATCTTAGTCAGGTTTAAAAACGTATGTGGAATGTTTATGTGACGGCACCGTATATACCAAAATGCTGGTATATTTTACTAGAAACCGCTTACAATCTATAAAAAAAACAGACCACCCACAACACAAACATTACCCGAATCTATAAAACAATAAATCTCATAAATTCTCATAACTACGATTCCTCTCTACCTTAATTTTTTATGTACACTTTAGGTCTACGTCACTGGGGTTGGAACTAGAAAACATACTAGACTCCGGTGTACCCATTAGCATTAGCGTGAGCATTAGTACCCAGTATTTTACCTCCATGAAGCATACATACATACATAATGGGTTGGGTTTGGTTAAGTTAGGTTAGCTTATGCTTTTGTTTGAAGTATAAAAAATAGAAATAATTTTTTTTGAAGTGTACAAAGCAATATATACCTTCCCCTTCCCTGCCCTGTCTCACGAACCGTGCATGATACTATCAAGATACCTTTACTTTGAAGGTAGACTAAAGTTCTCACTCTTGACGATGGCCCCTGGCCGAAACGTTGAGTAATAAAATATAACTTGATCGTTACTTTTGATATCAACTCAGCACCTCCCGGTATATTGAAGGTCGTAAATTTTCTTTACACGTAATTACTAAAGTTCTCCTCAAGCCTTGATGACGTCACAGCTTTTCCTCTAATATGGCAAGAGTTGGTAGCATCAGGCGTGTTTCAATTTCGCTGCGTACAAGACATACGAAGTAGGTGGAATGCAGTAATCGGTTAACGGAAGAAATTTAGTAGGTCTCAAATGGATTTCCCCCATCGTGGTCACTTATTCGTGTATTCCACAATATTGTCGGGGTTTTCACCCTAGGTGCATGCACTTCCCCGGGGATTCTACACCTACTCGGATGTGTAAGCTTGGTGCATCCTGAGTTTTCCCCTGATATATCTTTATTACACCCACAAAAATGGCTTTAAGCGGTAATCTCCTGGACCCACCGCTTTAACGTAACTTGCTTCGCCACACTGCGAGCTTATCCCTTGGCGTTCGACACTTCAGCGCGTCCTCTGGATAACTCCGGGGCTGCCGTCCCGCCCTCCCCTGACGCGTACCTGGCTGAGCGCGGGCAGCGGACATCTTGCTGCGGCCGCATCAGTATGCTACAGCGGCATCAACCCGAACTCTGGTGACTCCCGGGTCGGTTCCGTGGAACCTAATCACGGATCTTGGCCTAGGTTTTGCCTCTTTTCGGGCTGCCCGCTGCCTGGTGAGCGCCGGACAGGGGAGCGGTACGGGATATCTGCGGGTTCTTGACTAGCGTGCTTGATGACGTTCGCTGCGGGATAATGCTCGCAGTGGCCTGCTTCCCCTGGCGAATCTTAGGGAAAGCCATAAACAAAAACAAAAAAAGCAGTAAAGTTTTGTGCATTGGACTTTGGGACAAAACAGAGCAGTGGTTTATATGGGTTCCAGTGGAGTTAGGTATAACCTGGGATATTGTGTCACTCAATGTTTGAAGAAGGGAGGACAATGTCTCTCAACAATAATAACCAATAGCAGTAATATAGTGATTGTGTTTGAAGTGATATTCCCTTTCTCCTCTGCCCATTGAAAAGCATTGTTTCAGCTGGTGAGCTTTGTACCTACTTGCCTATAATGTCAAGTCAAGTTGGTGATAGTTCCAGTCGAGTCATTTGGAGTGTTATTTGGAGATATTGTGATTGCAGATAAGATAAATATATCCTAATTCAGCAAAACCTACATGGTGGTATTCATAAATAATTGACTTTTCTCTACTGAATTATGAAGGTCTGGTCCCATAGTTCCACAGATTCTTTGTGTACAGAGCTAGCAAAGTCTGTGGGCACCATTTTAGGCTTCCAAGAGCAGTCAGCATAAGAAAACCATAAGGAAGTGATCTTGGATATTTTGTGTGCAATTACACCAGTATTTTTCAGCAGCTACTATTAATTTGTACCACAACAGCTACAGTGAAGTAATCCTGCACAACCACATTTTTGTGTTCGGAATATGGCACATGACTACACAAAAAAAATGTTTTAAGGTTGCTCTTTGCAAGTGGTTAGAGGATTTCCATTGAAAGGAACTGCTTGAATATGGATAGCTAGTTCATTTTTGTGTTCAGTAAACACAGTACAGTCACCAGTTTGGAGATACAGAAGCAGCAGTAGAGCTATTTGTCGCATGATGTCTTAAATGTTTGGAAAACCCCCTCTTCCCCTACCTATATGACCAATCCAGACTGCAAAGTATGACAATTTTGATGAGATATTGTTGTTGCAGGGTGGAAGGCCAGTGGTATGGTTGGCATAGCTGTGATGCAGAGATTGGTGTTGGGAAAGGTACCTGGTGTGGGCATGACAATAGTGCACTGAAAATTAACACATTACTTAACAAACAGAAGAGGACAATCAAGTGATCAGACAAATCACAATAATTGTAAAGATTGCAAAAAAAGAAACAGAGTGTGCCACATTTGTCTGAGATGATAGCTCCCAAATTTGTTTCCAGCAAAACAAAATTTGCTGCAAAATTCAGTTCAGTGTCCCATGCTGATTGAAATAGTGGGGGAGTGTAGGATGTTGTTTGTGGTTTAATCATGTATGCACATTTTTGTATTGATTTGATGTGAAAGATGTGTATGTAAGAGAGGCACTTGCCTTAAGTGTCTTGATTTTCTTGCCTTATGTTTTTTTTTGCATTTGGTGTATGTATTCAATTTCCCTGGTGTTAATTTTTGCTCTCCCTTTGCATTTTGATGCAGATTTTTTTAATGGCTGGTGTGCCTGGTTGAACTGTTAGCTGTTAGCATTTGCAGTCTGGTGACCATTGAAGTTGATGTGCCCTAAATCCCAAATAACTAACAAATTACAAAACATACCTTTTGAAGTATACCTGTACCAACCAATAAACTCATCAGACTAGAAATGTTATGTGATTGCTGAATATATTGCATATATCTGTCCAGCAAAATGTCATACAATGATATCCCTGGTTGCAATATGACCACAGGACATTGCAATATCAAGCATACCTTTCTAAGTCTGCATTGCTTCCCAAAGGATGAGGCTTTGGCCAAAATATGGTGGGAGGAAATATATAGAGGTGGTACTCTGCCCCAAGCCAAGGATCCAATGTCTGCTCAATCCATTTCCACAAGTCCTGTTTTAAAAGAGACCTGAAACATGAGCTTTTTCATGCAGTCCTGCACTGCACTGTTCCTTAGCCAGACAGATCTTCCAGTCCTGAACACCAAATCCAGCCATCTGATGAGGTATGTGTGCATTCTGTCCTGCTTTTCTTCTCCAGAATAAACAGTTGGAACCTGTCATGTTTAGTCAAGCTGAGAAACTTCAAATTGTTTGCTGCTTGACTATCAGTCATAAAAGGACTGTTATGCTGCCCAAACTTGAATTGATTTGTAGGCATTATCTAATAGGTGATGTGTTATGTGGTATGGTAGGGCTGAGTCTAAATATCCCCAGGAACAATTATAAGATGCCCAAACTGCCATGTTTGCTATGCCAAGAACTGTCAAATTTCCACAGTTGTTTAACTGGGGCAAGGCCACAATTGGAGTAGATTGGAGCAAGGCATCTGTAACAGATACTGTTGCAGATTCCTTGTGCATACATACCTTGTTTATGTGCATTGTCTACACATGTAAGCAATTAAATGAGCTTGGCTCTTAGGTTAGTCTATGGGCATATAGGGTAGAAGCTAAATTGTTTCAATTGCTTCGACAACTACATCAGACAGCGCCATGGCCCATGTTGCTGGGTATGTGGCAAGGAAGGGCGGTCCGTCGCTTGGGGCGCTGTCTGCGCACATAAAGATTGTTCCAGTAAAAGCCCTCTGGACGCGCCTTGGAAGTGTCGGGGGCTTACAGTGCCAACGGCCACATTTCTGGCACAGTTTTGTCAAATGGAAGCTGAGTGTTGTGCCCATCGTGTTTTGCACCTGGACGGGCTTAGTCGGCAGCCGGATATCGTGCGTCGTCTTGTCTTGGTGCTAGTGGAGAAGCATCCAGATTTGGATGTTACAACCATCCACACGTTTGTCCGCGTCCGGACATTTGTTCAGATCCGGCGCATTAACGCACTTCGGCGTCTGTAATGGATGAGGAGGGACGCTCTGGAAAATGCTCACTATTACCACTATACGACATGTGGTCTGGATAACTGAACTTGATGATTGTTGTGTGCATTTATTTTTTGTTCAACTAATTTCGACAGTGTTATGCTCAGTGATAAATTATTCGTGAAATAGGGTGGAATATACCACTTTCTGAGCACTGAATAGACATCCTTTCCAAGGAAGTATCGACATCATGCATGGTGATTTGTGCTTACGAAGTCTCCGTGACTGATTTCTAAAAGTATTTCGTATTATGCTTATGCTTAACATTATGGACTGTGATACACAAGCATATCGTAACACAATTCCAGGTACAGAATAAAATGTATGATGAAGTCTGCTAAGCAATGCCATCTGCTGATAGCATAGTATCGCAATCGTTATCGTTGGTATAGGCATCCCTGTATTAGACGTCCCTCAAATTCAACGAAAAACATGCTCTTATGAGTACACTATTGGCTAAAAATTGAGTTTGAAGAACTGAAATGATATTTTGATTGGCATACTTTCGTGACACATTTCGACATCCGACTATCCTCGTTTCAACATCTCACACCTAACGAAAAACCATTATTTTAACACTGGCTATGCTCCTTCTTATAATCATGCATGCTGATGTTTCGTCCTGATGGCCGACATTCCTGGACTGCTGTCAACTAATGGCAACATTGGCCTTGCCAATCCGAATGACAACCGGCGACTGTCAATACACACAGGAATGAAAACAACAAGCTATCCCTCTTCTAACAACAATGTATCTTAATGACTAGTTGTCCACTCTTCTTTGTCCCCTCGGCAGCCTCAACCAGTCCTCCCCCAGACCTCGGGGTAGCGCGAACACGTTTGTCTGGAACAAGGGCAGAACCGTGAGTTCTTTCAGTTTTCTGCATTACAATTAATAATCTGTGACAGATCTTGTCATTTGTTGCCAGTCGACTGGTACCATTATGGGAGAAATCGGGAAACATTATTGAAAATATAGCATGTTTATTACACCTTACAGATGGCATGGCTACAAGCTGAATCTAGCGCACTGGTCAATAGATATCGATTATAATAAGAAAGAAAAAAGTCCCTTAGGAACAGTGGCAGATCCAGGAATTGTCGAGGGGCACTTTGTCTCTGGAGTGGCACCTCTGGCTGAAAATCCGAGGGGGTGCACTCGACCCGAGCACACTGAAGGGGCATCTTTTCCTCTCTGAGGGGCGCCTCTGGCTGAAAAATCTAGGGAGGGTCCACTGTTGTCTTCCTGAAGCGGCACCTTTTCCCGGCCGGAAGTGCGCCACCTTCAATGGGGGTGGGAGCATACCCTCAGTGCCCTCCTGTATCCGCCCTTGCTCATAGATAAGAGATCAGATTAAGTGGGTGCCTGGAGTTGGGTGACAAAATAGAAGAACACATCAACCCTTCTATTTATCTAATTGTAGGAATGTAGCCATGGTGCCAATCCAGAGCTTGTCCAAACCATCAGGTGTCGGTTTGTTTTATTTAAGTAATGTCCATATTCCGGAAAAATTACTCAAATTTTAACCACTTACAAGGGACATAGGTATACACTCCAACCTTGCTTACCACCGTACCACTCATCTGTCTGCCAGTGTTTTGCAACCCTTTTTTGAATACTTAGTTTTGGACACTATGATGTCGTACCCCTCCCCCTTGGCTGTGCATCCTGCCACCCTAAACTGTGTTCTATTGGCTCATGTCCACATGATATGTTCCTTTATGGATGTAGTTGTATTTCAGTGTTTCATAAATGTAATTCAGTTGTAATTAATTGTTGAAGCCCTGAACCTGAATTTAAATTTCAATTGCCCTTTCCAGTGTCAAAACTGTTACAAGTGCTCGTGGAGAATGGCATCGCCAGCCAAAATTGCCAAGGGCATTCTTCGTCAAAAGGTGAAGGATGAGATTGCTAAGCTGAGCATGGAGGAGCGCATCCGCCAAAGTCAAGTGGTCACCAAGAGACTGTTCGCATTGCCACATTACCAGCGCAGCCAGCGTGTCTCTATCTACTTACATATGCAGGATGAGATACAAACCCGAGACATCTTGCAGAACATACTGCAGTCAGGCAAGCAGTGCTTCATCCCTCGCTACGAGATGCGATCGTCGCACATGGATATGGTGCGCCTGCACTCAATGGCTGACTTCGACTCTCTCCCGCTGACCAAGTGGCAGATCAAGCAGCCTGCCCTGGACGAACCGCGTGAGGAGGCGCTCACCTCGGGCGGCCTGGACCTGGTGCTGGTGCCGGGGCTGGCGTTCAGCCGCGCCGGCCACCGGCTGGGCCGCGGTCGCGGCTACTACGACAGGTTTCTGAACCGCTGTCGGGCTGCGCAGGGCCACGCGCCGTTCACCGTGGCGCTGGCGTTCCGACAGCAGGTGCTGGATCACGTGGAGGTGGAGGAGACGGACGTGCCGATGGACGTGGTGCTGTTCGATGACGAGGAGTGATGCGGCCCCCCAGGTGGGAATGTGGGGTCGTGTTTTGTCGGCTGTTGTGAGGAGTGTTGGCCGCTCAACTGACTGATTAGTCCAAATCACAGTCGTGCGCATACAACGCGATGCAGACTAGTGACTCGGTTATCTAGGTACATTGTCTTCCGATACTCTTTCCTACTGTGAGAAAAGCTGAGGATAGAGATTGCTTTGTATGAAGAGGAGTGCAGGCGATTATTGTCAAATAGTAGTATGTTTACACCGTGGAACCGTATGCGTGCTGGGAGGATGCTTTATATTTTTGACTACTTTATACATGTTCAACGACATGTATATTAGGATTGTCAACTTTGACTTTGTTTACTCTGGGACAGAGGCTCGTGGTTTCGGTCTGTACTATGGGACAGTGCATCACGAGAGGATATAGTGTCGAAGTATATTTTTATGTCCAGGGAACGAGTGACTAGATGGGCAAGCTGCAATAATACAAGAGGACGGATGTCACCATGCAGCATAGCACTTCTCCTATTGCAATGTCACGGGTTGAAATATGAATGCGAGTGATTGTTATGGTGTATTTGTGTTGTATAATCATTTGCATTGTATAGTGTTGGCCTCCCAACAGCGATCACACAAGGGCTGTTTACGGAGCTTAAATAATTGGTACTATGTGCAGGTGTGAATATCATTGTATACCATGTCCGGGTGCGGACAATACATTTTAATAGTTGGCATTCAACAAGGCATAAATTGTGTGCTGAGCATGAAAGCAGAGGTAAGAAATAATCGGCTATTGGGAATGAAGTTCTTGGAAAGATCCCTCGTGATGTATGCTGTTTTCTCTACCGTACTAAGATATGAAGGCAGATTTGAATTTTGCATGGAGTTACTCGTGTCATATGATTAAACGTGGAATGCGGTGGCGCTGTGCTCGTGGGCTCGCCGATTGCAGGCATCTGGGTTGGTTGGTTGGTTGTTGGAGTTTAGGGGCGCATCGACTGCGTCGGTCATGCAGCGCCCTGGCATCTGGGTGCGGTCTCACGGCCAGCATCCGTCTCGTTCAAGGACATCAGCCGCAGTGGCGTAGCCAAGTGGGGGCGGGGGGCAAGGAAGCAGCCGCCCCCTGGCGGGTCTGAAAAGGGCCTCCAGGCGACATCCTTGAGGAGCCCGCAAGACCTCCTCAAGACATATGCGCAGGGGTCGCAAGGGTTCTCTGGGCCGAAGTGAAAACCCCCTGTGTCGGCGGAAGGGGACACGGGCTGACAGAAAGAGTCCAGGAGGCCCGATAAAAAGTGTTTCGAGTCAACGAGTGCCCACGGACGGATGTTGATGGCCCTGAGCTGGACCAACATGAAGGGCTTCTAGTTGGTTAGTTGGGCTTTAGGGCGCATCGCAAATAACTAACTAACTAGAAGCCCTTCATGTTGGTCCAGCTCAGGGCCATCAACATCCGTCCGTGGGCACCCTCGAATCGTTGGAAAGCCTCCCGGCTGACTGAAGACCCCAGCCAGAATGAAGGACCTCAGGCTGACGGCGGAGCCAAACCATGGATGGGATTGCAGGAGGTTACTTTACCTGATGGAGGAGGGTCACACTTGAAAATTGACCGTCGGCCTGATTACGAGAGCCGAGTCACCAAGGAGGGTCCCTGAGCCCACGCAGAAGATCCCTAGCCTCTGGACTCCTAGCCGCGGGAGAACCAGGACCGTCTGGAGAAGGGCGGTGCCGGAATGCATGGCTCCTCGGCTGACGGAGGGGGCCCAAACGGCACAATGAGGCCCCAGCCTGAAGGAGGAGGCCCGAGCTGTCTGAATGGGGCCTCCGACCGGATGGAGAAAGCCCTGAGACGTGAAACAGGGCCCATGACGACGTGAAAGAGGGTCCCTGCGACGACTGAGGGGATTCCGGGCCGGACGTGCAGGCTCGTGGGTCGGCTTTGGCTCGCGCTGATAGAGGGGCCCGGAACCAGCAGCGGGCCTCGGGCCAAGAAGAAACCCCGAGCCACGGAGACGGCCCGGGCCAAAGATCCTCGGCCAATGCAAATGGGTTTTAAGCCCATGGAGGGTCCCCGGGCTGTTAAGTCAGTGGTGTGTGTAACGGGGTCGAAAGGCCACCTGCTCCCCCGCCCTGGCGGTTCCGATGGGCCCTCGAGGCGTAGGCTCAGGTATGTAAATGAGGACACACTTTAATGTATTAACGAATTGCGTGGAAAAGGCCCCTGAGTACTGAAGATGTCCACCATAAGAGCTGCCAAGAACCGCGGCAGTCCCAGTTAGGCGCCCGCCTGAGAGCCTCGCCTCCTTCCGCATCTCCCTGATCCTATCCTGGTAATGTGATCTTGATGCATAATTTATTCACCACGTATCATAACCATGACCTTTACCCAGATCATAACCATGACCTTCACCCAAATCCCGACAACTTCACCCTTCTCTGGTCGGTGGAACCTCAAAAAGCCGACTGACCCCATTTTTTCTAGAACCTTATCCGCCCAATCTACCTCAATGTATCAACCTCCCTCCAATCGGCAGGCATACTGCTCTCGACAGCACACCAACACATGCCACAAGTAAAACCGAGACATCAACACAAACCTCTGGATCCCTGCTGGTGGAGCGGTGTCACTGTTCGGTCCACGCGAGGAATCGCGCACGAAATACATTGACTTACACCGCACACCAGAAGCGTTCACAACATTCGGATACTGCAAAGAACTTTGTAGACGCACAATCAAGCACGCGAAAATAACTTCACCTGGAATAAACTTAGGCTTATGTTAAATCCAACAGCCCAATGGCAGATTTACCCCTCTCAGCGACATGTCGGCACTTCTGAGAACATTTCAATGCATACAAAGATCACCAATGAAAGCCATAAGACGCATACAAAACAACAACAGCACCCAGACCCACAAGCCATTGCATACATCTTTTTCACCTAACATCACCGTAGGTCATCAACACTATTATTTGACAATCACCTCTATTAAATACACTCCCACATCTACAACCATAGATTTACACTGAGGGAACTGAAGTTAGCAATTGCAGAAATAGGCTACACTAGACGGCCGGCCAGCATGCATTATTAATTCTTCGAACACTTTTCGACACAAACACTCCACACTCTCCTCGACACCAATAACACAGCATTAACAGCACACACCTATTCTCAATCTTGGCAACATGTCTTTTCCATATCCGTCCCTAAGCCAAACGCTGATCCAGCTCTCGCAGGAAATTTTGCCCCCACCAGCTGTTTTTACAAACTTGTCGAACGTCTCGTTAAAAAAAAAGCTTATTCTGCACAGTCAAATCTCCAAACTTGTCTCCGCCTTCCAATGAGGCTGCATCCCTGCCAGGTCTTGTCTTGACAATCTTACCCTATTCACACACATCCATGAAGCGGCCACCCAGAAACAAGGGTGTCGATTTTTGAAAAGCATTGAGGGGGCCGAAATGCCAACGCACTAGACCCCCTCCCCCCCAACCAAAAACTCATCGGATTTCGCCCACTATATTTTCAGATCTCAGAAATTCTGATTTTGTATTCGACAATGTGTATGTTTATGTTTATTCAGCATCCTCACCAACGGGGAAAATCGTCCAATAACTGATGAAGTCACATAATTAAAAGAGCAGTGCACAGTCCATGTCAACATAACAACTCTGAGTAATAGCATGCGACTGCAGTGCCATATAGTGGGCTCGGATCTATCGTCACCGTCACCATCACTGTTACCCTCCCCCTCACTCCACACACTAACACACACCGGCTTAAATAAAAATACTTCAGCGATCAGATGCAGGCTAAAACACACCGGCCTTGGTGGAGCATCAGAGCACAGCAGACCTGAACTGTGATGACGAGGGGTGAAAGTATTTCCTTGGTGCCTAACATTAGGGAGGGGCATTTTCACCTTTAGTACGCCACTGCGGCTGCTCAACGTGTTTTTTTCCGCAGATTGCACGATTGAGAGTAGAAAGGCCCTTCGGATAATTTTCTTTCGGGACCCATTCTGAATTTTCTGGTGCTCTGGTCGAATCGATAGAGTCCCCTTGTGGTTTTTGTGGTGAAGTATGTTTTTTTTGTAAGCCCCCTGCAGGATATTTTTGGACCCAGGTTTTTTTTGGACCCCGGTTTCGGGCTCTTGGTGCGTTTTTTTTGGTGCCTCAACAGGTTTCTTTTCCGGCGTCCGACTTCTTATTTTGTGGATCCTTGACGCAATTTTTGTGTCCGCAGGGTGACATTCCGGATATATATTGGTTGTTGGGAAGCCAGCTGCAACTTGTGGAGCTCCGGCGCGACGTTTTGGCCCCAGTGAGATTTTCAAGAGAAGCGGCGTGAAATTGTTTTGATCTAAGTGCGATTTTTTGGGCCCCGTGGTCACTTGTTGGGATCCCTTGCGCGAGTTTTGGTGGCTACGACACGTTTGTGGGGGCCCAACAAGTTTTGTTGGCTTTTGGAGCTATTGTTGAGATCCCAGATTGATTTTCCGTGTCTGGACTGTTTTTCATTTCCCCGGCTTCATTTGTTGGGTGATCTCAACGAGACTTTTAGAGCCCCGGTGGGACCTGTCATGCCTCTAGCGTGATTTGCAGGGGTCCGGGTGAGAATTCTTAGTACCCCCAGTCTCAGCGTGATTTTCAGGAGGCCCCGGATCGACCGTTTGTGGCCCCCATCGTGATTTTCTTAAACCCTGGCACGACGTTTTTTTGCGGCCCCAGCGTGATTTTCAGGGGCCCAGGTGCAAACTTTTGAGGCTCCAGCGTCATTATCAGGGGCCCCTGCGCTACTTTTGGGGGCCCCCAATGTGATTTTTCTGAGCCCCGGTGCGATTTTTGGTGGACCGAGTGGGATTTTTAGGGAGCATGGCGCTTTTTTTCCTGAGCTCGGCGGATTCTTGGGGGCCCAAAACCTGTCAGGGAGGGAGGAAACTGCCCACAATTCCCCCTCCCCATTCGGTATGTCACTATGCCATGCAATGATGCAACATAAGAATCCAGGAATAGTTCATCTGTTTCATCACTGACATGTATTTCAACTCCCCAGTTCTCCAGACAGTTTGATGAAAGTCAAACATCTGCTACGTGGATCAGCAAGGATGGATTATAAGGCAACACTGTTGCCTTATATCAATTCCATGGTACCCCTGAGGGGTACCAAGGAATTCAGATCACAGTATTTATGCTGCAATGCATATCTTCTTCCACAGGCTGCTTTGGAGATGGATGCGCTCCTGAAGTTTGGTCAGGGTTGGAGTTGGAGGTGGATGGAGCAACACTGTGAAGGACATAACATGTGGTTCAAGAGACTTCTGTTTACATTAACAATACAGTGGATGAAGTAACATTTTCATGAATTGACTTTTTATGGTGTTCTGAGTGAGTAGGACAATCGAGATGGGTTTCTGTGATATGCATTGTAGAAGCAATGTTACGATGTAGCTTTTATACCCCAGTGGGAATGGTATGAGTTCACTCATAAGTGAATTTGGAAACATACTGATATATCAGTTAACATCAATGCAGGGAGCTATATGATTAATATGGTCGATGTGCCCTAAAGCCCAAATAACTAAGTAACAATGCAGGGAATCTGCTGCACGACATTTTGCAAATAAATTAGCCATGATATATGGCATCATACTTCCATTGCTATTTAGAATAGTGAGCTTTATTTTATGTGCAAACATCAGTACATTATAAATGTTAATTAAACGTTACACACATCAGTTCCTTACAATTGTCAGCAATACATTTCCTTTATGTGCTTTAAACATGATTCAAGAAAGCACTGTCATCGATTTTAAACTTCCAAAAAGAGTGGGCTACCTGGTGTTTTTAATGCTATTTGAGTGAATTTGCTGTCTTGTTAGTGAACTGACCACCTATTCAGATATAAGTACTTTACCTTTGCCTACTTCTATCATGAAAATTTGTAATTTTCCAATACATTAGAAATCATCAGAATAACTTTTTGTCCACAAATTTGCACTTGATGTGCTGGGATTTCTAGAACTAGACTTTTATCTTTGGATGTTACGATTTTGGATGTTTTGAGGAATGTCCGTCACGATTTGTGGCATTTCATGCGCGCTAGTGTCTATCAAGTCTCTCCAGACACATTTGGTGATGGGCTTTGACCTTGTATAACTTACAAGCAGGTGGTTGTCACTTCTGCAGTGGCCATAGGCCAATTTTTCTGAGCTGTGACGTCACGAGTGCGATTGCCAAGCTGCGCCGAATTTCTCCATCGAATTTGGTGCGTCAGTAAATAAGCCTCGGTAAAGCGCCCACTGGCGGATCCAGGGAGGGACCATTCCGGCCATGCCCCCGAAGCGCTTAAAAGGGGGGGCATAGTGTCTTTTGCCCCCCCCCCCCGAAACCAACAGAAGTCAACTAAATTAAAATGCAGGAACATTTGCCGATGTTGAAAATAGCGTCCGGATGAAAGAATATCCAATTTTGAAGGATTAAAAAAAAATGTTTGGAAGCCAGCATGGTAGTATAGTAGATTCTGACACATCGAGGGTTCCATGCTGCTCAAGTTCTGCTTACAGCAACAGTTGACAAAATCTGATCCGCCAGTGTACACGAACGTTGACGTCGTACAAGACGTGGAACGTGAACGTGAACGTTTTGGTAAACAAGAACAAAAATCCGGTAACATAGGAACGGTGGAGGTAGGCTGGGGCTCCTACACAGGAAATTATGTTGTCAATTATTATTTAATTTTAATTATTATTCTTTTAAAATGGGCCCCTTTGCCAAATAGTGGTCGAAATCCGGTGATTTTACTAAAAAATAGTGGGAGAATGGGCACCCTCCAAATCCGTTCGACCCCTCCCCTGATGCAATTCCTAGGAACGCCACTGGGGAGGGGCAGGGGGCTGACGCCGAAAACCGAAAGTTGCCCCCCCCCAAACCGGTGGGCTAGATCCGCCAGTGAAAGCGCCGTAAACTATGTACCACGTTGCCAAGGATTAAGGTTGCAGTTAGCACTGGCGGATCTAACCCACCGGTTGGGGGGGCAACTTTCGGTTTTCGGCGTCAGCCCCCCCCCAATGGCGTACCTAGGAATTGCATCAGGGGAGAGGTCGAACGGATTTGGAGGATGCCTCTTCTTCCACGTGTTTTGGTTGAAAGCACCGGATTTCGACCACTATTTGGCAAAGGGGCCCATTTAAAAAATAATAATTAAAATTTAATTTAAAAAATAATAATAATTCACAACATGATTTCCTGTGCAGGGGGCCCAGCCTACCTCCAGCGTTTCTATGTTACCGGATTTTTGTTCTTATTTACCAAAACGTTCCCGCTCACGCTCAACGTCTTGTACCGCGTCAACGTTCGTGCGCGTGGACACTGGCGGATCCGATTTTGTCAACTCTTGCTGTAAGCAGAACTTTAGCAGCATGGAACCCTCGATGTGTGTCGGAATCTGCTATGCTACTATGCTGTCTTCCAAACAACTATATTTTAAAAAATCCTTTAAAATTAGAGATTCTTTCATCCAGACGCTATTTTTTCACCTCGGCAAAAGTTACTGCATTTTAATTTAGTTGACTTCTGTTGGTTTCGGGGGGGGGGGGCAAAAGACACTATGCCCCCCCCCCCCCCCCCTGTTAAGCGCTTCCTGGGGGGGGGGGGCATGGCCGGAATGGCCCCTCCTTGGATCCGCCAGTGGCAGTTAGCGTGCTCAATATGCGTGATGACACGCAGTAAGGTTCCTACCTAATTTAAAAATGCAAAATAATGCGATTGAAAAAGCAAAGTTATTGGAGAGATAGGAACCCCCCACCTCTGGATCTCGAGTTTGAGTTCATACCTCTACGCCACACGGCTAGGCGTAACCGCCCCCGAAGTTTGGGATGCGGGTTGGACAGTGTGCAAGAAAACTTTGACGCTATATACTACGATAGTTTCGATGGCTGGAGCAAAAGTGGTAGATAGATTGGTGAAAGTAAGCGAAGCGATCCCTCTTTCAGGGCCAGAATCATGCGAATTGGCGTAATATAATCCGATATATGTTTTTTTTCGGAAATCGGAACAGCTCCCTGTACAGCATAGGAATGGGGCTACATCGAACTGGTGACGTCACGATCAATCAGTCCGAAGCGTTCAAATCATCTAATGACTATACCTGATTATATGCCTTGCTTGCAAGGTTCGTTTAGAAAGTCTTGGAAGTACCTTCCTTAGTAGTACCTTCCTATTCATTTCTTCAAGAATGTGAATTATAATACCGTGTGCATGCAGCTTCTTGATTACTTTTGTATCATAAGCTGGTATCATAAGCTGGCAGATATTTGGCTCACATCTGGCTCTTGGTGCAGGTCGAGACTGGGGTGCTGCTTTTCAATATTGAATATATGCTAATTGTCATTGGGATATAGGTGGGTACCTAGGTGAATATCAAGCTTATAGTGCGATGGGTTGACTGCTGAAAATAAATATAGTTTGTGTATCCACAATCTCAATGAAAACAGAATGTTGTTGACATTGTGGAGTGTAGAACGTACACTCCACACGATGTCTCGATGGCATGTTGCCAGAAACTTGTGCGTGTCGAATATTGCTTGTATTTGCAGACAAGATCCAAGTGAGAGAGAATCGCGGAAAGGCGGTAGACTATATAGTGTCACATACAAACGCGTTAGTATTGCGGCCGCGTCGGCGTCACACTTCCCAACAGCTGTGTTAGTTTTCTGCTGCGCATGCGTCAACTCGACGCTAGCTACGGCGAGGGGGCGGTGAGTAATGACGCGTTGCGTGTCGCCCGACGGGGCGAATGTGGAGCGGCGTTTGGGCCATGACTGTAAACGTGGCGCATTGCTTTGGCCATCACTCTTAGCTCGCCGAACCCGCTGTTGCGGCCCGCTACAACAGGACTGGATTGTGTGCAAGTTTGACAATGACTGGTAATTGAATGGAATGAATCCAGTTCAAGCTCCATATGCATGTGCTTTTGCCATTGGTCATGTGTGGAAGCATAATTATGACATTGTTAATTGTTGTCTAGTTGCTTTGCAGATTTTTCAGACAATATGGTTTACAATGCATCATCGTCAGATAATCTCGACATTTTATGATTTATATTGTGCTTGCAAAGCCGAGGGAGATCCAACTCCTTTGTTTTTCCACAATATTTTCAATTTAGCAGCAAAAGGTGGAGAGTCAATCCACTATCCAATTAAAATCTGTTTCATTTCAGTACAAAATGTGCTGATTGGCATCAACTAAGTTTTGTAACATGGTGTTTTTCATTTTTTTCCTTTAACTTTCTTCTCAGCATAAAAATAGCATAGGTTATGGGGGGGGGGGGGGGCAAATCAACATTGAGGGGGCCAAGATCAACATTGGTGGGCATGGCCCCCACAAAAGGATACAACTCGACGCCCCTGATTACCATCAACTATTCGCAACATTTTATGATGTAAGTTGTCCTTCCACAGGGGAGGGAAATCCAGCTATTTTGTTGTTGTTTTTTCACTCAATTTTGAATTTTGTAGCAAAAGGTGGAGAGTCAGTCCACTATCTAATCCAAATCTGTTTCTTTTCAGTACAAAATGTGCTGGCTAACATCAACTGCATTTGCTATGTGCCATGGCCATGGTGTTTTTTTGTGATTTTTTCCTTTAACTTTTTTATCAGCATAAAAAGAGCATGGGTTATTGGGGGGGGGCAAATCAACATTTGGGGGGCCAAGATCAACATTGGTGGGGCCATGGCCCCCACAAAAGGATACAAATCGACGCCCCTGCCCAGAAATGTTGTATGGCCGCCGTCTTCCTGCAATTCACTTATGACAATCAACATTACAGCACTCTGGCAACACTTAAATAGCGGTTATACAACGAGACTTAGCACATAAATCCCCAATTGTACCTCTTAAATGGACCATTTTAAGCCAAATCGAGCCCGACACATCAGACACTAAATTTCCTACCACCGGTTTAATGCAACCCTGTTTAATGCCCGTTCCTCTTTATTTTCAGTATAAATTAGAACGTTACAGATAGGGTTTCGATCAAAATTTCCCTACTGGTGCAGACGACATCGTATTTGAACATCACACAGAACACCAAACAACGCACTAGGAACTCTACAACGCACACTTACGAAACTTCACAGCAAACTAGCACTTCGCAATCTACACATTGCGCCCTGACACGTCCAAATGCATTCTTTTTGGCTATCAGACAACTACAAATTGACCGCAACATTAGACCACACACACATACCGTTCGTTGTCATAGCACAATTATTAGGAATTGCATTAAATGAACGGCTTATTTTCTGCCACATATCTAAATGTCCAAAAGCGCGCATCAAAAAGAGTTACCACTTTTTCTTTCTTTCTTTTTTTCTTTTTTTTCTTTTTTTAAATTCCTTTTTCTTTTTGTTCTTGCTGGGGTGGCTTTATGAACCAGGGTCCGATTGCTAAGCAGAGCTTGTTGAGTGAACCCTGGCTCCACCACCCCATCTATTAATTCCAGTTTAACGGCATAATTTTGACCGAAATTTTAACGTGCCGCCAATGCACCGACACGGCCGCCCGGTAGCTCGTCCCCGGCCTTATCGGGCCAGCTGCCAACTGACCCTCCCAGCCGGGGGCTAAATGCGAGCGCGCGAAGCGACTCGAACCCTGTGTCGCCAGGACAGGGGAGACCAGAGCAGGCCAGCGCTCCAGCCAACTGCGCTACCGGGGCGGGTAGCGCAGTCGGCGAGCACTTCCCTGCAAACATTGGGGATCCGACAGAAATGCACTAATGCCACTATACAGACCCTTGCTTTTCGAAAATGAATCTCAAAATTATCGGCAAAATGTAAAATAAATGGCTCAAAATTGCCACAGGAATTCTGGAATTTATGAATTTCAGTGAACTGAATTTCAGCACAGACGTATAGAAGCACTCCTTGGATACCACTAAAAAACACAACTCGATAGATACCACCCATGCACAAAGGCACTCAAAATACGTACCATGTGCAAGTAGCAACTCATGCACGCACAGCGACGTAAAACAATAGGATGTCGCATACACACACGAGAACGACCTACACATTACTCTTCCCAACGCACTTCCTGCACCCGCCACGGCCTGGTGGAAACACGAACACACACAGTCCACCTTCTAATAGATCACCAGGAAATTATGCAGACACAGAAATACAGCAACTCTTTTGACAATTCACATCACGATATCCGAATTACAACAATCTACACTGACTCCAAAGCACGCACACCTTTTGCAGACGGGCTCAGTGGGGCTGCTGTATCCAGATGCAGCACTGCCCCGGGTCATCTTACGTGCCCATCTGCCCGACACACCATCCGCACATATTCCACAGCAGACGGAAGCAGTGGCGGTGCTGTTTCCAGGTACAGCACCGCCCAGAGTCATCCTAAGTGCCCGTCTGCCCGACACAGCATCAACATACAACTTACAACCATGCGTAATTTATTCAGCATACACAACTATCTGCAACACAACATGAACCACATTATCTTTTATTGACGCAAAATCGGCCACACAAAGCGTTCCACCATACACCACTTTCCAAGCCAAGAGACTAAGTTATCCAGTACTTCCTCCCCCACCCGACAGTCAAAACGGTCAGCGTTCTTTCGCTTGCCAGATTACGAATTTGAATCACCGTCGGGTCTCGGTGCTGTCCGCTTCCGTTTTGTCTTCCTTGTCCTTGCGGGTCCTGGACTTGGTGCGAAACAGTGTGGGGTCGACACGATTGACGGAGCACGTGCGCAGACTGTCATTGGCCGACAGCCCGCTAACAACGAGTAGGTGTGGCGCAAGCAACGTCATCCAGGTCTGCAGGCCACACGAAAACTCGCGTCAGTTTATAAGCCAACGGGAAGCTTTAGTTCAGAAGCTTCATCACGCCCGGAGGCGTAAAAACGTCTCAAAAGGTGTGCGTGTGGGGAAAGACCCCTTTTGAAGTTGATTTTTACCATGCATCGCCTTAATGTTAAACTTTCACGAAAGGTATGGGGGGCTTGCTCCCCTGATCCCCTATCCCTACACCGATGAGCACGCCTTCGTCCTAACTGAAGGATATGGGCCAGATCGAAGGCTCTCGCTTTATGAGAAGGGCTGGAAATATTCAAGCCGCTGTCTGAACAATCCCCCTTTTCATGTTCGACGGATATATATTCGAGAACCCCTGCCCATCAAACAGGGTTAGTGCGAAGTTCTGGATTGTTCTAACGTCCTCTACGCTAAATACACAAGGATGTACGTATGATCTAAAAAGAAAGTTGTCCCCCAGAGCGGCCGGTTTAAAACAAGTCTTATGGAATGATCTCGAAATCTAGGAATATCTCATGTAGAAAACATTGATTCAAAACAATCAATATGACATAATCTTTGTAAAACCGAGTATTTTCGGTTTTAGACAGAAATTTCAGAACAAAAAAGCAAAAGTCGACCCAAAAAATGCATTTCCTTCCTCTAAAACCGTTCTTGACTCTCCCAGCTCGGATTTCTAGATTCGCCCGTGTTTTCAAATGGGCTATAGCGATGCATTCCATTTTCTTGTAAACGCCAAAATCAGTCAGCACTATCTGGTCGAAAGCCATTAATTATTGAAAATGACACATTTGCTGCAGAGATGGTCAATTAGCTTCCAGGAAACATCAATGAAAATGACCAATGCCCAGGTAGTGAAAAACGACAAACCGTTTGGAAACTGCAAAGTAATCTTACTTTTGCCCATTGACTCATGCCGTCAGGTGTGTACTTCAGTTGCCATTGTGGCAACGCGAGATGAGCCATCAACATTCGGAAATACACGAGGAAGGTGTCGGCCAACCGGTGCCATCGGCAGGCGGCGTCCAGGAGCCACACGGCCGGCGAGGAGGCCGGACTAGCACCTTCTCCGCGCTGGCAGGCCAGGCACACCAGACCTGCGGCACACGGCGGAGGTACACTGCGAGAGGCCGTACCCGCGGCATCATCGTGCCGGCAGGCCGGGCGCACCACCAGACCTGCGTCTGACTGTCTGGGTGCATTGTCAGAGGCCGTATCGACGGCGTCGCTGCGCTGGCAGGCCAGGTACACCTGGTACACCTGGTACACCTGGCCAGGTACACCGGCCGTGACCTGCGACACACGGCCGAGGTACACCGTCAATAGAAACCTGGAAGGCCACCCACCAGGCCGCGGCCGAGGTACACCGTCAATAGAAGGACGCACAAGTCTCACGGCGCATCAGCGACGTAGGCACGCCACCACATGCACGGTCGGAGCTTTGAGCAAAATACTGGGAACTACCAATATTGAAGTCGGTAACAGAAAAATTGATCATAGGCAAACTCATCAAGCAAAGACCTAGCATAAAATGGAATTTATTGGATGTACCATACGATAGCATGTTAAGATGCCGGGATTATTAGGGTGACACGGGTGAAAATGCATTTAAAAAGCAGTCCGAATGCTTCCTGGAGTGGCATTGAGGTACCGGGACCCAGGATAAGCAGTGATTGTCTATTACTGTCCATCCATCTATCTATCTATCTATTTCTCTCTCTCTCTCTCTCTCTCTCTCTCTCTCTCTCTCTCTCTCTCTCTCTCTCTCTCTCTCTCTCTCTCTCTCTCTCTCTCTCTCTCTCTCTCTCTCTCTCTCTCTCTCTCGCTCTCTCGCTCTCTCGCTCTCTCGCTCTCTCGCTCTCTCGCTCTCTCTGTCTCTCTGCTCTCTGTCTCTCTGTCTCTCTGTCTCTCTGTCTCTCTGTCTCTCTGTCTCTCTGTCTCTCTGTCTCTCTCTCTGTCTCTCTGTCTCTCTGTCTCTCTGTCTCTCTGTCTCTCTGTCTCTCTGTCTCTCTGTCTCTCTGTCTCTCTGTCTCTCTGTCTCTCTGTCTCTCTGTCTCTCTCTCTCTCTCTGTCTCTCTGTCTCTCTGTCTCTCTGTCTCTCTGTCTCTCTGTCTCTCTGTCTCTCTCTCTCTCTCTCTCTCTCTCTCTCTCTCTCTCTCTCTCTCTCTCTCTCTCTCTCTCTCTCTCTCTCTCTATATATATATATATATATATATATATATATATATATTTATATATATATATACATATCAATTAGCTAAACATGGTAATCTGTACCATATGAACCATCTCACCACCATATTCCCGTTAATAACTTGATAGCTGGGAATCGACTCGCCTCCATTATACCGCTGACCTACCTTCCCAGCAGATTTGCACGGTGGCGACGCCATTGCGAACCTTTTGGACGAGTTTGTGGGTTGTGACGTCTCCCGTTGATATCCTTCACAGAAAATTCGGTCGCTCTAACTTGTTTTATCACTGGAAGGTAATCGCGAAGACCGGAACATTCAAACGACAATAGGCGGGCAAAGCGGGACCGTGGCGTACTCGGTTTTCCCACAGTCGTGCAATACCTCCCGGCGATGGCATGCACCCTTCGTCTCGGTAAGCGGGGGCCAGGCGTGCAGGCGACAGCGCGGCGTGCACTTCCACTGGCGCCGGCCGCACCGTTTCCGGCGCAGCTGTCCAGCTCGAAGATGAGCCATTTGCCGTTGAAGCGCGGCGTGGCCGCCGGCTCGGCCGCCGCCGGGCTGCCGACGGGGTCGAGCAGGGTGAGCGCGTCGTCGGCGCCGTGTCGGCCGCCGCCCAGCCGCACCAGCTGACTGAGCGGGCCGGATCTCGGCCGCGCCGATCTCGAACCGGTCGCCTGTGGGTCGAACCGGCAGCCGTGATCAGCAGCTGAGGAGACCAGACGAGAGACGGCCAGCAGTTCAGACGCAGACGAATGACGATCGTCTGCCTGGCAAAGTTAAAAACTCAGGAGACTAAAACGCACGACCTTCGCTGCAACAAGTAGGTACGGGAGGAAGGGGATGTTGATGACAAATTGTGCAATTTGAACTTGGCCAGTCGGCAAATCATGGATTTTGGTTAACACGTGTGGCATCATGCTTATCGAAGATTAACACTGGCTTAGGAAAGTTTGAGAAAATGGATGATTCAGGTCCGGCTGATACGTACGTGGCTGGAGGGGTGAGGGACGCTTCAACCATATACAGCTTACATTGTGATTCATCTCAGTTGCAATTTATATTTCAGTCATGCCGAGTTACCCAAATACCTTGCACGTGACATGGATGTTTGCAATGCAAAACGATAGATTTCGAGCTGTGAGGGGCCTTTGGTTCCATGTTCCTACGATAGTACGTTCCTGACCAAAGGTGGTAGACACTTGGAGTGCCCATGAATTCTGGAAACGTTTGACGTGAGCGCATATGCACTCAAATATTTGCAACACTATATTTGTAACAGTATCATTCCATGGGCATTTCATGGAAAGAACACACCCAAAAACCCGATTACCACCTTCAACAAATTCGGCATGGTGGGACTGTTAGAACTGCCCATGGTAGGTAATTCCTTGGTGCTCGATGAGAGCCTTGGTGAAGCATCGCAACAACTTGATGCAACTCTGAGGAGAATATGTCAAACAAAATTGGACGTGAAGGTGCATAGCATGTCCCCTTTTCACATCATATCTTCTTTTTTCCTTGTATCTGAATTTGAACCATATGTTTTGGTGCATACATTCAAGATTGCATCCAGGATGTTTGTCAAGAGTGTTCAGGCTCAGGTCATTTTCCCACAAGCCCGAGTAGGAAAAAATGTCAACATTTCAGTCGTACAGCAAAACGTCCTGCTTCAAGAGGTGTATTTGTCTTTCAGCATGGTATTGGCCCATTACACTAAAAACATAACATAAATAGCGTACAAATTTCGTCAGATCACTCTGAGCGAAAGCAGAAATCTGAATGGTATACTAGCTGACCTTGTCTGCTCACGTACATTATGCACCATGTTCATAAAAACGGGTTCCTGGCCACACACAAAAAAATTGTTCCCGAGACAAAGAACACATCAAGAAACGTACATTCAAATCACATGCAGGCTTGTGGGATGACGGATACAGCAATTTGGTGCATAACTAAATTACGTTAATTAAAATTAGCTAAATCGAGATCAGGTTTATACAGGGGCAAGCAAGCGCAAGTGTTCCAGCGAAGCACAGTCGTATATCTGCATGATATATCAGCCATAATCGCATTGTCTTCAGTGTTAATGCAGTCACGCGCATTCAAGGATGTATGCAGAATTGAAGCGATTTCGGACGTGATACATTCACTAAAATGGATTATCAGAGGCAAAATTTAACAGCGTCATCCCTGCCTGAGCCTGAACTCGAGATTCTGGGAGACAAATCAAGCACTTTGACTCTGCCACCCGCAGACGGATGGCGAGCGTCGGCCGCGGTGCGGGCTGTATGACATACCGCCTTCGGCCGCGGTGCCGGCTGTATGACATACCGCCGTCGGCCGCGGTGCCGGCTGTATGACATACCGCCGTCGGCCGCGGTGCGGGCTGTATGACATACCGCCGTCGGCCGCGGTGCGGGCTGTATGACATACCGCCGTCGGCCGCGGTGCCGGCTGTATGACATACCGCCGTCGGCCGCGGTGCCGGCTGTATGACATACCGCCGTCGGCCGCGGTGCCGGCTGTATGACATACCGCCGTCGGCCGCGGTGCCGGCTGTATGACATACCGCCGTCGGCCGCGGTGCGGGCTGTATGATATACCGCCGTCGGCCGCGGTGCCGGCTGTATGACATACCGCCATCGGCCGCGGTGCCGGATGAGACATACCGCCGTCGGCCGGGTGCAGGCTGTATGACATACGCCGTCGGCCGCGGTGCGGGCTGTATGACATACCGCCGTCGGCCGCGGTGCCGGCTGTATGACATACCGCCGTCGGCCGCGGTGCCGGCTGTATGACATACCGCCGTCGGCCGCGGTGCGGGCTGTATGACATACCGCCGTCGGCCGCGGTGCCGGCTGTATGACATACCGCCGTCGGCCGCGGTGCCGGCTGTATGACATACCGCCGTCGGCCGCGGTGCGCTATAGGACATACCGCCGTCGGCCGCGGTGCGGGCTGTATGACATACCGCCATCGGCCGCGGTGCGGGCTGTATGACATACCGCCGTCGGCCGCGGTGCCGGCTGTATGACATACCGCCGTCGGCCGCGGTGCCGGCTGTATGACATACCGCCGTCGGCCGCGGTGCCGGCTGTATGACATACCGCCGTCGGCCGCGGTGCCGGCTGTATGACATACCGCCGTCGGCCGCGGTGCGGGCTGTATGATATACCGCCGTCGGCCGCGGTGCCGGCTGTATGACATACCGCCATCGGCCGCGGTGCCGGATGTATGACATACCGCCGTCGGCCGCGGTGCAGGCTGTATGACATACCGCCGTCGGCCGCGGTGCGGGCTGTATGACATACCGCCGTCGGCCGCAGTGCCGGCTGTATGACATACCGCCGTCGGCCGCGGTGCCGGCTGTATGACATACCGCCGTCGGCCGCGGTGCCGGCTGTATGACATACCGCCGTCGGCCGCGGTGCCGGCTGTATGACATACCGCCGTCGGCCGCGGTGCCGGCTGTATGACATACCGCCGAAGCGGGGAATGCAGCCGCAAACCTCTTTCTTTCCTCAAAAATTGAGAAAACCTCAGAACAAATCTTGTGATGAAAGATGATAAACATGAAACTGATAGAGCAAATCTGGATCTGAGGGAGTAAATTAGAACTTGAAATGTTTTAATGCTTGAAATGTTTGCGCTAAGAGGTGCTTAGCGCTGTTCAAAGTTGTCTATGAGCAGAAATGTTGCCGCGAATCACTGACTTTCAACAAAGAGAGCACTTCATGGTGAATATTGGAATACAAATTGGTAAAAATCAGCATTAAAACATCACAACTGACACTGGGTGAAGAATTTAGAACGTGAAACGCTGTAACAAAGAGTGTACTAAGAATTGAGCAGCGTGACAGTTCGGCCGGCCAGAGCAGGACCGGGCCGTGTCGCTCAGATTAATTGCTGTGCCATATGCAAGAGTGAACACTCATTCAGGCTTCGCTTCGCTTATGGCCAAGGGCGTCGCTGCGGCGGGGGGGGCTGGGACGCGTCCCCCGAACATCGTGAAACTTAACATTACGCCAATGGCGTTGAATGGAAAAAATCGACCTAAACGTCACTCTCCACGATCCGAAATCCGTGGCCACATCCATGTTTGTAGCAATAGACAGGTGTCGTTTGGCGGGTACCTGACGGCGACACCTTGTAGTCCCAAGCGATCCGTAGTCCATCTGTTGCCAGGTAGAATGACCTGAGGTCAGACGGCAACTGCGCAGCGTACTTTTGTTCCCAGCCGGCTATCGCAAACCGGTCCACAGGCAGGCACGTCTCTATTCGGATGTTGCAAACGCCTGGTATGCTCCCTGGTGGCAAAAACAGGATAGGGCTGGTTACAACTTCTGACGATATTGTTCTGAGCTTTCTTCAGGTGTGTGAACAGCAAAGCATGCATGTGAAGCTCTACATACCGCTCGGGGAAAGGAGAGTTTTCGCTGAAAGTGAGAGGACAACGCCGTTTTCCATTATGCTTATGGTTAAGATCGCGAAGTGCGAAAGCCGGCGCGCAATCAGAACATGTTTTTGGACGGGGGAGGGGGGGAGCGAACGTAGGTCAGAGATGTTGATCGCGAGGTCCATACGTCGAACACGGCGCATTGTAGCATATCACCACCAGCAGCATATCTCCATTGTAGCTTATCTCCGGCGGGATCCGGAAAAAAGCTCTCCTGTATGTCAAAAAGCTCTCTGGAAAAAAAAACTCGTCGGACAGGTTCTTACATGGCAAAATTATCCTACTACTAAATAATCGCAGGTCAAATTCTGGTACTGCCAAATTGTTGCACGAATTCATTGTCTTCCGACGGACCCTCACACGACGATTAGTATTGTATATTTTACCCCAGTTATATCGTATGTCCGAACGCAGTCCTCTCCACTGTCTCAGCCTGTGTAATGCATGTTGGCATGACCGAAGTCATGATTCCTGACCTGGGCGGGTTCTGTGTGTCTTGCCCCCAAATATTAATATTACTAATATATGAATAGTTCGCCATCACGCTTGTGTGTAGGTGGGCTCGTAGATTATTCGTTGATATATCAGCAAAGGAGGAAACGTGGCTAGGGAACTCTTACACACTGATATAATGGAACGTTTTGAAAATTGCATTCGCTGTTCATTTGTCGGGCTTTCAATTGAGTCCGACAATTGTATACCCCTTAAGTGATAACCTGGCCTTCTTGACGTGTGGTTGTATATTTATCATCATCTTGATCATCAGTTCAATTGGAATTGTATCCTATCAACAGATTAAGTGTCCTAAATCTTGCATCCAAACATAATTGAGGACAAGGTCAATTAATACGAGCGCAGGAGGGCCACTCACATAACACGCACAGACGGAGGGGTAGAGGATTCGGCCCCTGTCCCTAAGATTTCGGAAACTAATGAAGCCATAGGCACACAGTTTGGAGGGTAGATTACGGATGTAGTGAACTACAAATTTAATGACCCTAGGCCTTTAAGGTCAAATGAGGTCGTGATCGGCTGCCTCACCGCACCGCCGTTCCACTGCACCAACGAAGCCTTTGTGTCCTTGAACGCTCGTCGGTCGATTGGACACCCACGCAATTCCTATATTTACTAACGGATTTCGATTTTGTGCTGCATATGTTGCGCTTATCGATTTGTAACAAAGTCACAAGATTGCATTACAACATCCCCGTCCGTATATTAAATAACGTTTTACAAAATATACAGGAGAAGTGGGCGGATACCCGCCCCCCCCCCTCCTCTTTCTGTGCACGTGTGAAACAGCCATATATTATACCTACATCAATCCTGTAGCACTTTGTCCCCAATAATTTTCATAAAACAACACCTATGCTCACATCAACCCAACGGTAGGCACATGAAACCCATCAAATCAATCCCACCGTCAAAAGGAAGTCATCCTGACTAGATTTAGAACTGATTGCACAAAGCTAACACAGCTTCAACTATGTGGATGAAAATATACAACACCGTACTGCCACACTTGCAACACCACAGTAAGTATTGGCCACATCATGCTAGACTGTAGAAGCTTTAACGTTCAAAGACAACCACTTAAGACATTCTGCCAAAAAGAGGGCATCACCCTGTCGATCCATCGCTTCTGGACAAGGACCCAGAACTCCTTCAATTACTGTTTGAATATCTTTACGCCACAAAAGTAGCAGGAGCATTGCAGACAACACACCACCAACGCTCATTTCAACCCGCAATGCATGACCGCGATACACTCGACATCAATAGCCATCCCTGATTGGCACCGGACGTACATGAGCTGACTCGCTTTCCCATTCGCAATAAATGGTTGCGTAGCGGAGTCGTCGTACGTAGATGAGCCGACTTGCTTTACAAATTTAACATAACGTAAAAAGGCTACCCAGAGGAGCAATCGGACATAGACGAGCCGATTTGTCTTGCAATTTATAATGTAAATCGGCTACCTAGAGGTACAGCGGACGTAGATGAGTCGAACTGCCAAACACTGTAATAACTTCATTGACAACCCTGCATGAAAGCATGTTTCGACGAATCCGCTAATAACAACCAACACGCGGCGGCCGACGTGATAGGCGGTGTGGACAATTACCTCCTGTCCGCACGGTAAATATCCCTCGGTGTTCTTCGACACGAACAGGCTTATGCCGGCACCCTGGAAAAATCAACTTCTCATCACTCTCAAAGCCACCCTCCCCCACCCCAGCTACAAATCATCTTACGGAGAAGTAAAATATAATTAGTATTTAGACATCCGGAAGATGTCCCCCGCTCAGCCCCTACCTTCAGCACCTTAACGTCACATATAATATAACGTAAAACTCCCTTAACGTAAATGTGCACTTCCCTTAGCTTTGCTGGCAACACACTCACATTAAAGGCGGTGCAAATGATCTTGATGGTCCGGCACGCCTTTAACCCCCCCCCCCCACACACACACTCTCATTCAACGATATCCGAAGCTGTTTGTGCCAAATGGGATAAGCGTGTACCCGAGCTGGAGGTCTACTTTCAACATCTGTTGGCTGTTCAACTTCTGTCGAGGTCGGCTGTCGATTTCTCGATCAGCGCGGTGAGCGCAAGATGAGGATGCTTGGTGTGGATCAAGAGGAGACTGAACGGCGACAGAAACGTGAAGAGCGAAAACAGCAGGAAATCAAAAATCGTTCCGAGATGTTGTCCCGCTCGAAGCCCGGCAAGTCTAGATTGCCGTCGCTCTCCGAGCCAGGCCCACTGGCGGATCCAGGGGGGGGGGGGCGGGGCCATTCCGGCCATGCCCCCCCAAGCGCTTCAAAGGGGGGGGGGGGGCATAGTGTCTTTTGGCCCCCCCAAACCAATAAAAGTAAACTAAATTAAAATGCAGTAAGCGTTGCTGAGGTTAAAAAATAGCTTTCCGGGTGAAATAATCTCCAATTTTAAAGGTATTTTGTTATGATTGTTTGGAAGGCCAATATGGTAGCATTGTAGATTCTGACGCATCAAGAGTTATATGCTGTTGAAGTTCTGCTTACAGCAAGAGATGACGAAATCAGCAGTTTCATTATTCCTTCGTCAGATAGGTTCATGAAGTTTGTTTAGCCAGTAACGGGCAAGCGGACCCAGTGAGCCAGATTTCGAAAGCGGAATTTGAACAGGATGTTTTGTGCGAATGACCAGTTGAGCCCAGTTGAGCAGCATGTTTCGTATGTTGGTGTTGGGGTTGCTCAGAGGTCAAGAAAGTCGCCAACTTGCCTACGCCGGTGGGTAGCAAGATTGGCCCTCAATATCTCACTCAAGCAGCAATTTATCCATGACGTTTTGAAATAAAAAGAAGTGACTGGTCACGAATGCTTTCCACAAAAACTAGTTTTGTAACAAACAGAAGACATCCAGATTATGAAATATCACGGACTAAAAGGCTGCTACAGTATTGAGCGATATTGCATCACCCCATGGGTTTGCCCATGACATCGGTAGTTGCTTAATTAATACAGTACTATTTTGGTACTGAGTATCCGTTTACGAACCATATTATTCCAAGACCATCTCTATGTCATTGTATATAGAAGGATGAATCGCCAACGCTTACTTCACCAGGTAACAAGTACTGGCAACCTTGATTGTGTTATTTGGCGTGATATGCACATAAAAAAACATGTATTGCACATCATAATATATTTCCAGGCCTTTAGATAATAAATTAAACTATAATTAGTTGATTTATGGTCATATTAATGAAAAACTAGCAGCAGACACCCCAAAAGAACCATAGTGCAGGAACAAATAACGCCAACGCGACCGCCAACTTCTGGGTAACGTGTTACTTGAGTTACAATTATGGAGTAGAGCAGGTGGCGTTGCGAACAAGTGAGGAGCTAAAAAGGTGGCAGCACCGTCGCTCACAAGGAACAATATCATTTAAACCGGACCCAGGTAGCAAAAAGTGCATGTTTTGTTCTCGTAGGTAGCAGTCTAGAAACATTCTTGACCTCTGGGGTTGCTAAGATGAAGAGACAGGCTACATTCACTAACGGATCCAGGGAAGGGCCATTCCGACCATGGCTCCCCCGAAGCGCGTAAAGGGGGGGGGGGCATAGTGTCTTTTGGCCCCCCGAAACCAACAGAAGTAAACTGAATGGAAATGCAGTAACCTTTGCCGAGGTTACAAAATATTGTCTGGATGAAAGAATCTCCAATTTGAAATGTATTTTTTTATAATTGTTTGGAAGCCAATATGGTAGCATAGTACATTCTGACACGCATCGAGGGTTCTATGCTGCTCAAGTTCTGCTTCCAGCAAGAGTTGACAAAATCGGATCTGCCAGTGTGTACACGTGCACGAACGTTGACGTGGTACAAGACGTTGAACGTGAACATGAACGTTTTGGTAAACAAGAACAAAAATCCCGTAACTTAGAAGCGGTGGAGGTTGGCTGGGGCCCCTACAAAGGAAATTATGTTGTCATGAATTATTATTGTAAAAAATGGGTCCATTTGACAAATAGTGGTAGAAATCCGATGCTTTTAACCAAAAATAGTGGGAGAATGGGCACCCTCCAAATCCTTTCGACCCCTCTTCTGATGCAATTCCTAAGTACGCCACTGGGGGAGGGGGAGGGGGGGGGGGCTGACGCCGAAAACCGAAAGTTGGCCCCCCCAAACCGGTGGGCTAGATCCGCCAGTGGCCAGGCCAGTCCGGACTTCAGAGCAGCTCCGAATCAGACTAGTTCGGATCGCAGTCGTCTTCTGCATCATCACCGTCCAGTTTAATTGTAAGTGGTAGTGATTTCGGATTGCAGACGTCAGGAGACATGCAGTGACGAGCAAGTACACACGGCTATGACAGCTCACAGATAAAGCTGTCGAGCCATGCTTGTGCGGCAGTAATACGTTAATACCAAGTAGATATAAGGCGCCTGAAAACTGGCGAAGTGTGGTCGATAGCATGACGATGTGGCGGGCAAGGAAGCGAATGCGCTGCACATCACGGGGTGATAGGCACGCTCAGGTTGGCATTGCTGGACTAACACGACTGTACTTCGATGGAATGAAAGGCAGACACTTGGTGAATGCCCTCCAGAACGAGGGAAGAGATGTAGCGGTTATGTCAGAACAAGGAGGCGTATATGTGGCACACTTCACGCCCCAGTCGGGCTGCACCAAATGTGCACTGTTTTCGGCGTGGAAAGCGAGCCGAAAATTTTTGATTCTGCGTGGTAAAATCTCCGAATTACTCGTTTGATCTGGTATATTTTGGTTCCTTAGGGAGAAAGGGGGAAAATCGGGCTCCCGGGCCCCTTGGCTACGCCTCTGGTCAATTTTGTCCCGAAAGCCAATGCACAAAACTGTATGCCATGACGAAGACGCTGTGACGTCATCAAGGGCTGGAGGTGACTTTGGTGTTGTTCTTAATCACCTTGATTTTTGTGTACCTTAAAAGTGAATACATGTTATGTGGGAATTCACGTTGTGACCGCGGGGCCGTGCGTTTTTAGATATATATCTGCGTATCTGTCCAGGTATTAAGTGCAGCCCTGAGTGCCATAAAGATCCGAGTATTCGGGTCATTTGGGAGGAATTGTTGCAGAAGATAATCAATGGGGTCCAAAAAGAGACAAGTTCCCCATTTATTACAACGACTGCTTGCTGTTGATAAAACCATCACTGATCAGATATGTGCTGCTGCCGCGCAACGACTACCGCTTCAAAGATGGAAGTCAACATTCAAGTTATTGGAGGTAACTACCTACCTACTTGCGTACCTAGTTGACTCGTTCAGATTCTTCCGTCCGATCTGATTAGTATGGTCATTATCATGTTTGATTTTTTTTCAACTACCTACCTATATTTCTGGTGTTCTGAGTATAACTTCAGGGAGGCTGGCTCAATCCTGATACCTCAATGCTTATGCTTAATTTTCAAATAAATAGCCTGACCTAACCTAGCCTGATTTGTTTGTTAGGAAACCATTAACAAATCCCAAATCATGAAAATTATTAATCAAATGAAATCATAACCTAACCAGCATTCTTTGGGCAAACAAGCAAGCAATCCAACAGCAAACATATGTAAACATATGTTTCAGCTTCCTGCAATACCCTGGCATAATTTCCATCATGTCCTGCTGCCTTGTTTGGCTTTATTTTTCTGATGGAAAACAACATCACTATCAATGAAATCAACATCATTTATCCAATCACCTGTCACTGAACTGTGTACAGTTGGCAGATTAGTCACATATTCCAGTGTAAACACTGATTTAAACTGCTTGCTCAGCTTCTCAACCATCTCACCATCCTCACTCAATATAGTCCCATTTACTTCCAGTGGACCAATTGTGCTTGAAACTTTACTCAGCTTGTAGAAACTGAAGAACTTTTTCCTGCCCCCATTACAGTTCTTAGCCAAATCCAATTCTTTTGTTCACTTTGCTGCTCTGGTTTTCTGCTTCACAGCATCTAGCTTTCTGATACGACCTTAGGTTTACGATATTTGAAGCTTCCTTAAGTACTCTAAATGCATCTTTCTTAGCCTTAATTGCTTTTATCAAATCTGGCATAAGCCATACTGGCTTTCCTACCCTTCTTTTGTGCCTTTGCCTTTGGGGGACATGTCTAATCTGAATTTCCCTCCAGTAAGAATTGTAGTTTTCCCACATTTCACAGGCATTTAAATTGGAGAATTCTTCTTCCAATTCTATGGCACTTAAAGCTGCTCTCATGCAGTCAAAGTCTGCCCTGTTAACATTTGGAACCTTAGCCAAATTATCCTTGATTATGCCCTCTACTTGTGCCTTGAACCTCACTATGTTATGTTCTCCTACAGTCAAGTCTTGAACTAAATCACTTAAATCTTAGAAGACAAGGTCCAAGAATAAGCCCTCCCTAGTTGGTTCCATTACAAACTGGTGTAAGAACAGGTCCTCTTGAAGGCATTTCCTAAACAGTTTACATGATGGGGAGCCAACACCAACATTTTCATATCCTTTTAGATTAAAGTCACCAAGAATAAGGCATTTCCTCTGAAAGTTTCTACTGCTTTCCTCACAAGTCACCTTATCGAGCTCCAGTTGCTGAGAATGTGACAAGGTTCCTGATCGGTACAAAGCTCCTATCCTCAGTTTATTGTTGTTGCCTTTTCCCATAGCAACATCAAGCCAAATGGACTCCACACACATTTTTTACCCCATCTGCTACTTTTAGAGAACTGAATGAGCTATTCACATAGAGCATTACAACACCCCCTTTCTCTGCTGGACCCCTATTGCACGAAAACATTGTATCCCTGGATCTCATAATCCTGCAAGCTATCCCCAAAATACCCCTCACTGACCCATGCCTCAGTAATGCAAACAGAATCTGGTTCCTCCTCAGCAACATAACACTTGAACTCATGAAATTTGGATCGAATACTCTGAGCATTAAGCATCATACACTTAACATGTGTTCCATAGCCAGCTTTGTTTGTTCATGTTGAGTAGCTCTTTCATCTCTGGATGAGCTACCACTCTGCCCCCTTGAACTACTGCTATCCCTATTTGCTGACTGTGATGTTCTATTGCCTTGGCTGTCACTATTGGCATATCCCTGAGATGGCAATGCCACTTCTTCCCTCCCCACCCCATTGTCTAGTTTCCCTGAAGGACATGCTCATATACTTTGCTTAACACATGCACCCCCTTCTCAGAGAAGTGCAGGTCATCCCTCTGATGGAGGTCCCATGAGCCATAAAACCTGCACCACTTGTCAACAAAGGTCAAGCCTAACTCATTACAGAGCCTATCTACCCTGGCATTGGCTGCCAGTGCCCTAGAGCTCCACTCAGGGGAGACTCCAGCCCGAGGCAGAATAGCAGTCACAATGACTGTGCTATTGCTTTGCTTTAGGGTGGCCAGAAGGGCCCTGTAGTCCTGCAGCAGCTCCTCACTCCTAGCAGGACCTATGCTATTTATTCCTACCTGCACTACAACTGCACTAAACTGGTGCTCACTGGTGGCCTGTGCTACCACTGGCACCAGGTATATGACCTGGGCACCAGGCCTGGTGATGCACCTCCTGCCTCTCCGACCTTTACAGAACACCCTATCTAAATGCCGCACACGTGAGTCGCCTACGACCAGCACTATCCTGGCACTATCCTTGCTACTATCCTGGGGGCAGTCCTCCAATGCCTGGAACATATTTGATGTTACTATGCCTCAGAAACTATAGTGGTTTTCTTTTTTCATTCGGTATCCATTCTCTTTTTTTTTTAAATGTATTTGATTAAAATTACAAATAAAGCAATTACATTAAAGTATTTAATTTTATATGATGTATTGATGAGTTCAAGCATTTTAATTGATTGTTTGAAGTTTAAATATTTCATTAGATTAAATAATTTGGGCGCTGTATAACCTAGGCAGTTGATGCGCCCCTAAACCCCAATAACAACAACAGATTAAATAATTATCTACTTTTCAATGACACCCATCTTTCCATATATTATTTTGCTTCCAGTACACATTCATATTATGATCATTGAAAAGGCCACCATTATAATAGTAACATGAAGTAACATTCCCAAGCTGCAATTGACCTCATGTATGCATATGCATGGAACATCACAGCATGAAGGTTGGCAAGGAATTCCCCAGCTTCGGTACCATTGGATCACTCTTAATTTGAAATGCTATGTTCATGTTCGTGGACTGTTTAAATTACACTGATCTTACTGTGTACTCACTGGTGTTTGTCCCTTCCAGTTCAGCTGCCATGGGGTTCCAACGATTGCTGCTACCTTGGCTGGCATATATCTGTTTCAGAACACATCTGTAGACTGCTTTCTCATTAATGTATTTATTGGTAAGTGTGAAGTAGACTAGAGGTGCGTTTTAGGTTTTAGGTTTTTGGTTTTAGGTTTTAAATGCTGCAACAAGTGTATTTGAAGTATTCATGTCTTAGACCATGTTTGTATTAGGAAGAAGATATCTGTTGTATATTTCTGGGGATAAATGACACATTTGTAATGTAAATACTATATGTGCAATCATGCTCGATGCTTATAATTATAACAATATGGACTGTATAAGTCATGGCTGATGAAGCAATACCATAATTATCCAGCATGTTCCCAACATTGGAATCGGCCAGTTGGGAGCAGTGTCCTGTAATTCATTTTTCTTACTGCTGTTGTGATTGTGATGGCACAGATGTAGTTGCCATTTTCTACGTACATTTAGGAATTTCAGGGCTTGACAACGATATCACGTATAATTTTCCACACCACATTACATTAGCATGATGCTGCTCTGTGTTTCTATCCAGGGTTATGTGTATTATGCAGCAATGACTGGTTTACGTTCTGTTCACCGCTGTGTTGGATAACGAACTTGATCAGCATGTGTAGTTTGTGTGGCGTCAGGGTGGTGCCGCGTGGGTGGCGATTAGCCACACGTAGCGGCCGGTCGTGTGCACAACGTGCCAACCTGTTGTGTACACACGTGGCGGCCTGTCGTGTCCGCCGTGCCGACTGGTCGTGTCCACACGTGGCGGCAGGCCGTGTCCACACGTGGCGGCAGGTGATGCCCACACGCGGCGACAGGTCGTGTCCACACGTGGCGGCAGGTGATGCCTACATGTGGCGACAGGTCGTGTCCACACGTGGCGGCAGGTGATGCCTACATGTGGCGACAGGTCGTGTCCACACGTGGCGGCAGGTGATGCCCACACGCGGCGACAGGTCGTGTCCACACGTGGCGGCAGGTGATGCCTACACGCGGCGACAGGTCGTGTCCACACGTGGCGGCAGGTGATGCCCACACGCGGCGACAGGTCGTGTCCGCACGTGGCGGCAGGTGATGCCCACACGCGGCGACAGGTCGTGTCCACACGTGGCGGCAGGTGATGCCTACATGTGGCGACAGGTCGTGTCCACACGCGGCGGCAGGCCGTATCCACACGTGGCGGCAGGTGATGTCCACACGTGGCGGCAGGCCGTGTCCACACGTGGCGGCAGGTGATGCCCACACGCGGCGACAGGTCGTGTCCACACGTGGCGGCAGGTGATGCCTACATGTGGCGACAGGTCGTGTCCACACGCGGAGCCAGGTCGTGTCCACACGCGGCGACAGGTCGTGTCCACACGCGGCGACAGGTCGTGTCGTGTCCGGCTGACGCCGTTTCTGTGGGCAGCGCTGCTGCTGGACCTGGTGTTTGTGGCCGTGGTGAAGGCGGCGGTGCGCCGACGCCGGCCGCTGCCCAACGACGACGACCGATTCACGATGCAGGCGATCGACCAGTTCTCGTTCCCGTCGGGCCACGCGTGTCGCGCCGTGCTGCTGACCGGCCTGCTGCTGACGCGCGCCGCCTGGCCGCCGCTGCTGGCGCCGCCGCTGCTCGCCTGGGCCGCGTGCGTGTGCGCCTCGCGTGTGCTGCTGCGGCGACACTACCTGCTGGACGTGGCGGCCGGCGCGGCGCTCGGCTATCTCGAGTACCTGCTGACGCTGGCCGTGTGGGCGGACCAGGCCGGCTGTCGGCGGTGGCTGCGCTGGCTGGGCGGGATGCTGGACGACGACACGGACGCCTCTGAGTTGTGACGGTCCGGCGGTGTTAGCGCGCTGGCCTGTTCGGTCGGCACTTCGAGGCGGTGCGGTGTTTGCGTAACTGCTACCTCGTCAAGGCTGGTAGTGGTTCGACGTACTTAAAGGTAGATATGTCGTTGGCGTTCAGGCGTCGGCCAGTGGCGCTGGTGTAATGTTGAACCAAAGTGCATAAAATGTCACGCGCATGTCGGATATTTAGTGTATTTCAGACTTAGTTTAAGCGCATATGTACAGGTGTATTGTGTTTATCACTTGAAGATCCAGTCGGCAATATTGTGACGGTGGGTAATAGTGTGATCGCTTTAAGTATGCTTAATATGGTATTTGGTCAGCTATGAATTACGTCGATATGATACACTTCTGTTCATTCATAATCGCCAATTGAAGCAATCATGACGATATTTGCTAATATTATTAACTATTTTATAGTATTCTAAGGTGACGGTAGTAAAGAGTGAAGTCTGCAGGCCACGTCACTGAAATTCCTTGGAACGTCAGAATGGCCTTTTTGATGGACAAAGTTCCCTCGAATGCCATTTGTATCTAATACGCTCGCAGGTTCGATGGTTAAGCTTGGATTTGAATGTGTGGGTGAGGAATCAATAATTGAATGGACCAGTGCCCCCCCCCCCCCCCCTTATCGTTTACACAGTGATGCCCCAGCTGCAGACCAAAAACTACCAGCAGATGTGTGGCCTTGGCAAGCACCAGCTGGAGTGGCAACAAGCTCAAGTAATCACGTTGCATGCGTATGCCTCGCTCCGTTGCCTATCGACCAATCGGCAGTTAATGCTGTCTTGCGTGGTTATACTGAATGGTGTTTTCTTTTTCGTAAGCAATGCCTGCCAAGCACGCCGGCAATGACAATACCAGCCATCATGCCTTGCAGTGTAGCTCACGACTGCAAGCAGCAAGCCACAGATCAGCCGAATATCATCCCTGACCCTCTACAAGTCATCCGGTCCAGCACCAGGGGCACTGGGAGCATGCGCCCTCCCCCATGAAAAGTGGCGCCCCTCCGGGAAAAGTCGAGTGCACCCCGTCGAATTGTTCAGCCGGAGACACCTTTTCGGTATGCTCGAGTGCATCCCTCCCCCAATTGTTTTGCCATAGGCGCTCCTGGGGGGGGGATGGGGAGGCGACCCTCCAGGCGCTTTTGCAGTGGTGCCCCTGACAACTCCTGGACCCGTCCCTGCCCGCACCTGTGCCGATATTTGACTGTAGTTCCCGAAGGCTGACTGTCTCGTTTCAACCCACACTACCACCGCCACCAACCTCCACACACGTGCACCCATATTTTGCGGTATTGTCAGCAAGTCGATGTCAGGTTTTAACCGATATCCCAATATATACGTAATACTGTCAGTCTGTCTCTTCCGACTGAACACGTTTTCGGTTACTTTTGGACATGCAAGCCAACGCTCTTTCGGTTCTCTTCTCGCCATATTATAACCTCTCTGCTGACCAAATGTACGAATGCATTAGTATCAAGCATTGTGGCGGGCGATTTGATTACTGACCTAGAGTACGCTGCAGGCCCAAGGTGAGGTAGTCTTTATAACACTCCAGATATAGCTGCAGCGCCTTCTCGTCCTCCATGGTCGCGCACGTGACTGGGCGAGCCCAGCCCCTCGCTTGTGTCGCTGAATCGTTGGTTGTCATGGCTACTGGCTGTCGCTGAAATGGGTGCACAGGAAAATGGCTGGGACGAAGCTGGAGGTACGTGGAGCTGAGTGGAACCGGACTGCCCGCGGGATCGATCGTGGGGCGTGTATGACAAAATGCATGAATTGGCGCTGCGACGGTGGGGGACGGTGGGACGCGTCCTTTCAAACATAGTAAAATTTAACATCCCATTGGGGGACGAGTGGTCTAGGGGTAAGATAATCGTCTCACAATCGAAAGATTGTGGGTTCGAGTCTGACCTGTCGCTACTCTTCGCCCGCGACCAATCGGCGTGAGAGATTGGCGACGCTATATGACTCAACGGTCGACGTGTCGTAAAAACCAATAACCAACCAACTAACATACCATTGGCATTTAATGGACAAAATCTCCATAATGCATATATGAAGGCTGATCCAACACCCACTGTCGATTCTAAGCCGGGAAGCTATCGTAGGGAAACACCAACCAGCGTGTAATTTGTGACGAGATCCCGCAATTGACACCAAATTTGACCCAGTGGGTCAAATTTAGTGCACCGGATCGGACCGCACCGGAATATACATGTACATGTACATGTACAGCTCCCGGCCAAAATTGTGTTATGAAGCTGGAATTTCCTGATCGGGAGGTGGGTTAACACGCGAACTGGAGAGGGGGAGAGGAAATCCGCCCGCCCCTGATATTTTTTCGTAAATAACTCACGATTTTACCGGCCGATATACGCCTTTGTGTGTACCTCCTTAGAAATGTTCGGCGCGTCGCTTAAAGGAAACTAACCACCTTGCCAAAATTCTGCAATCATACTAATTAGGGGTATTGGCACCTGAAAATGATGAATATGACATTGGTTTTGCGAAATATTATGCCCATACTTCAAAAAACGGGATTTTGGAAAGTTTTTCTTTTTTATCATAGGGCTCTAAAGGTTCGCTAAGAGAGGAATATAACTTTATGGCAGCAATATAGACTCGCAAAGTTTTCGTGGCGAATATATATAAATAAATATAATAATAAATATATTCTTATTGTGATAAAAACAAAGCAAATAACTTTTATATACCCTTCCGTTTGAAATATAATACCATTGAGGAATGAAATTAGTACCAGGTAAACTAGATACTGTACTTATATTACTTAACAGAGGTTCTTGTTAAGGAAGGTCCGCTCGCTAGCTTGTAATTTCAATTGAAATGCTGTTTGCTTCCATATGCTTCCATATGAAGGAATTTTCATAACGCCCACCGAGTCTGTCCATGTCCCAAAACCGATGATAAAAGGCCTTATAACTTCGGCTGGAAGATGTTTTGGACCGAACGGAGTATGAGGTAAGTGATTTCTCGACGTGGTCTTCAAAACTGCTATCTCAGTTAAAATCCCATTATAAAGGTGGTTAGTTTCCTTTAAAACAAGAAAAACGAAAATGGGCCGAACATTTTTCGAGTTAGAGGCCGTCAAAGTCAAAACATTTCGTAGGGTCAGACCACAAAAATCGGCGCTGATGCACTTCCCGTATATCGGCAAAAGGGAAGTAAGAGTTCATGGCAATACTAGCGACTTGTATTATGTATATTGTTATGCTATATTGCTTCAAGATCATGCCAGGTCACCGCGGTTAACTCAGGTCAAGTTCATGACAGGTAAATGGAACCAAACTTGTTCAACTGGAATGTTGTCATAAACGCAAGTGACAGTAATGCGATTCATGCCATTTTGCATGTTACTCCCAACTGAAAACTTCTGCTTTGTCATTGTGAACCTAAGCGTTTCCATACATCATTCATGTACTTCAGCGCTTTCTTCGTGAAGCCGTTTGCGCCGGACCGCCCGCCGATCCGGCGGGCGGCCCGGTTCCGGCAGCTGGAACCGGTAACTGACCCGATAAAGTGCTGATATATAGGTGACCTGAGGTCAATTTCCGGTTATATCATCTATATTGCATCATTAGTTATGTCCAAAACACCATTGATGCCCATTTTGGAGCATTGAAACACAATCGCAGCGATCCATAACCATGTCAATCCAAGCTACGCAAAACAAGCCAAATATGACATGTGACCTCAACTGACCTTGATATTGACCTAAGGTCATGAAATTTGTACACAATGGAGTTCACCACCATACACATCTACCCTGGAAATTGAGTTACACTAGCTATAATAGGAGCTGAGATCTTAAGGGGGCGGAATTGCCCCCCCCCCTCTCCAGTGCGCATAATTTTCAGAGGCCCTCCAGGGCGTGTGTTAAAAGTCATTACAACACGCTTGCGCTTAGTGTTGTATCTGATTATGCAATGCGTCCACAACGACAATTCGAACTCAATGTTTTGATTTTTTTAAAGCGTTACGCCTATATGGGCTTTCCATGGAAAGAATCAATTATAAAACGACCATTCCCTCCTCACCCCTCTGTTGGAATACGTGATGGAACAGATCGTGACAGGGGTCCCCTAAAGCTGAAGAAAAAGTAAATCACACGCGACGCAGGACCCATCATACTGTTGCTGGCACCGCTCCCCAGCCTCCAGACAATGTGGATGGGGCCTATTAATCTTGATGAAGTCCCCATTGATGAAGATGAAGTCGCGAAAAAGCGAAACCAGCCAGGAACCTGGTAGTGTCAGGAGGCCCCATGACGTAATGCCCGCAATGCCGAAAGGAAGCCCATAGGTTTGACAAAGACGACTCAAAGCCGTTTGAAGGCCTCGGGTCGTATGCTTCGACAAGACCCCTAATGAGGCCCCAGACAAAAAGCTGAGGGAGTCCTGAGCTTGAGGCATCCAAAGATTAGAAGGCCCCATGCAAGGACAACCAAGGTGGAAGGCTAGAGAGGTCGTCCCCTACTTGGGCTTCTACGTGATCACCATGACGGAAATAGGAAAGATAACATCTTGTTAGGGCATAGTGCACTATGGCCGCGAGTGCGTTGTCGGGCTTCTGTGGACTTTTGCGAGCCCTTACGAATTATGAGCACTTATGAACGTCCGTGAGCCCTTACAAACGTCTGCTGCCCGTTGCAAACGTTATGGACCTTTGGGAAAGTATACAGGTCTCTACATGCTTGTACGAATACTTAGCAAACATTTATGGGCCCTTACGAACATAAACTGCCCTTACAGACTTACAGGCCCCTGCAGCTCTAGCGAAGCGTTGCGAAGGTCTATGCTTTCTTACAAGCTTCTGAGGGCCATTACGGACGTCCATGGACATTTACGAATGTATACGGCTACTACGAACCTGTACGGGCCCTTGCGAACGTCTGCGGGCCATTACGAACGTTTACGGGCCCTTACGAGCGTCTGCGGGCCCTTACGAGCGTCTGCGGGTCCTTACGAGCGTCCGCGGGCCCTTCAGGCGTTGACTTACCACTGTATGAAAACTGAATGAACGTCCTTTCCAATGAACATCCTACATCTAGATGCATGCTAGGCGGTCTGCATTTCCTGGTTCAGGAACACAGTGCACTGTTTGCTTACAGTTGAGAAGGAAGTGGATCCGACGATCCGGCCCTGATGATAAAAAAAGTACATTGTCTTGTCAGGAAAAACCGACCGTTTTTAAAGGTAAATTATTCCAACATGGATTACCTAGATTATGTGCGGTCATAACTATTATTATCAGTCTACTTCACCGGTAAATCAGTATACAAATTGTATGGTGAAGCCCTGTATATATGTTGTCAGAGACTCGTCGTACAGCATGTGTCTTTGACAGGGGCGGGTCCAGGCCTTTTTCCTTTTGGGTGGACACCCTTTTTCCAAAAGGGTGTCCTTTTGAGTCTTGCCGTCTCAAAAGGACACCCTTTCCTCCGACAAAAGGCGTCTGACTGAAAAATCTGTTCAGCAGAGGGGTCCCTCGAACCTTCCTGCAGGCGCTTGAGGCCGGAAAAAGCCAGAGGGGCGCCACCTTTCCATGGTGGGAGGTGACAGATATCTCCAGTGCCCTCTGTATCCGCCCCTGGCTGGAGCCAGTCTGCTATTTACTTGCTTTGCTTTGCTGTTATCTCTGCTCTTTGAGAGAGGAGAGGGATGGCTAACTTCTTTTCTGACGTCATAAAACATCAATATGGCAGCAGTCGGGTGTTTCAACTTTTATCTATTTCGGGGTTTGAGCCAAATTTGTTGCACCAACTCAAACTAAGTGTAAATCCGGCAGGCTTGTAAGTAATTATTTTGGCAGTGTGATGTAACTAACCTAACCTAACCTAACCGATGTAACCACGGAAGGCTGTAAGAATTTTTGTTCTTGCTTCAGTGGTCTGGCTAGGTTATGGTGTTACATTTTTTCTTCTATTTTGAATGTTACTTTTTATCCTATATTACATAACTCCAAGCCCCTGTTTGGGTGTTATTTTGCCTCCCAACTGAAAATAATGCATTTGCATAGGAAATTAGTGGTCGCATCATGTTCAGCACATTCATAAGCATTGCATTGGAAAAAGAAATTCCAAGAAGCAATAAATTTCCTTAATCTGCTAATTTAGCACAATTTTAAGGTTTATGGCTTTCATTACAATTCAAATTGAATATGTTGATGTGGGCGTGCATGATCAATTATGGTTGAAGTGCCCAAATAACTAACTAACTGAATATGTTGATGAAATGTATACCTAGTTATGAGGGTAATCTTTACCTTTCGGCCAACACATACTGCCAAGGTTAGTGATTTGTAAAGAGGTGTTGCAGGCTATATGATCAACATGGTCGATGCGCCCTAAAGCCCAGAGGTGTCGCATACAATGTCTCATATATTTCATGACGTCATGTCCGAAAATTTTGTTTTGGAGGTTTCTGGTTTTCTGGTTAGGTTAGGTTAGGTTAGGCTAGATTATATTATGCTACATTATCTTAGTCTAAGTTAGGTGGTAATCTTTACTGACACCCGACTCCTGTAACGTCACTTCCTTGACTCCTGTGACATCACTGTTCCCCACTGTACACCTCTTTACAAATCACTAACCTTGGTAGTATGCGTCGGCCGAAAGATAAAGATTACCGTTGGTGGTAAAGGTAATCTTTACCTTTAGGCCGACACATACTGCCAAGGTTAGTGATTTGTAAAGAGGTGTACAGTGTGGAACAGTGACATCACAGGAGTCAGGGAAGTGACATCACAGGAGTCTGGTGTCGGTAAAGATTACCACTTAACCTAGACTAAGATAATATAGCATAATGTACAAAATGTATCATAGCATAATATAATCTAACCTAACTGGGAAACCAGAATCCTCTGAAGCAAATTTGTCGGCACTTGACGCCGTGGACGTCACTTCCATGACTCCTGTGACGGCACTGTTCCCCACTGTACACCTCTTTACAAATCACTAACCTTGGCAATATGCGTCGGCCGAAAGGTAAAGATTACAGTAGTTGGCTATGGCACACAGTCCAAAGCCATTAATTTTACTAGACATTCGTAGTGTAACATCACCTTTTTGCAGGCTCTTGCTGCTACTACTGAAACTGAGCCATTGAGCAGGCTGCCATGGAGGAAAATGGTGAGCCAAAGATAATGAGCATAGACATAAAGACATAAAAGATCAGTGCAACTATGAGCCACAAGGGCCCTTCTTGGTGGAAAGGTCTAAAAAACAGACACCATCTCACATACACCGACTGACATACACCATCTCGCAGACATGGATGATCTTAGCAACTGCTCGGTCTATCTTGATAAAACCTTCACCAAACGATCGCCCGTGTGCCAGAGGCGTGCGGTTTGGACTTTCGTGACCTTGGGTCAGGTCAAAGGTCACCAAATTGCAGAAAAACAAAAAATCGAACATTTAGAAATGGATGATCTTAATGAAACCTTCACCAAACGATCGGCCGTGTGCCAGAGGCCTTCGGTTTGTACTTTCGTGACCTTGGGTCAGGTCAAAGGTCACCAAATCGCCGAAAAACATGATTTTTGGCTCACAGACATGGATGATCTCGGCAACTGCTGGGTCGATCTTAGTGAAACATTCACCAAACGATCGGCCGTGTGCCAGAGGCGTGCGGTTTGCACTTTCGTGATCTTGGGTCAGGGCAAAGGTCACCAAATCGCCGAAAAACATGATTATTTGCTCACAGACATGGATGATCTCGGCAACCGCTGGATCGATCTTTGTGAAACCTTCACCAAACGATCGGCCGTGTGCCATAGGCGTGCGGTTTGCACTTTCGTGACCTTGGGTCAGGTCAAAGGTCACCAAATGGCAAAAAACATGATTTTTGGCTCACAGACATGGATGATCTTAGTGAAACCTTCACCAAACGATCGGCCGTGTGCCAGAAGCGTGCGGTTTGCACTTTCGTGACCTTGGGTCAGGTCAAAGGTCATCAAATTGCCGAAAAACCAAAACATTTGACTTACAGACATGGATGATCTCGGCAACCGCTGGATCGATCTTAGTGAAACCTTCACCAAACGATCGGCCGTGTGCCAGAGGCGTGCGGTTTGCACTTTCGTCGCCTTGGGTCAAGTCAAAGGTCACCAGATCATTGAAGAACCAAAAAATAGTTTCTCGCAGACATGGATGATCTCGGCAACCGCTGGATCGATCTTAGTGAAACCTTCACCAAACGATCGGACGTGTGCCAGAGGTGTGCGGTTTGCACTTTCGTGGCCTTGGGTTAAGTCAAAGGTCACCAGATTGCCGAAGAACTAAAAATACCACCAGACACCATCTCACATACACCGACTGACATACACCATCTCGCAGACATGGATGATCTCGGCAACCGCTCGGGCGATCTTAATAAAACCTTCACCAAACGATCGCCCGTGTGCCAGAGGCGTGCGGTTTGGACTTTCGTGACCTTGGGTCAGGTCAAAGGTCACCAAATTGCAGAAAAACAAAAAAATCGAACATTTAGAAATGGATGATCTTAATGAAACCTTCACCAAACGATCGGCCGTGTGCCAGAGGCCTTCGGTTTGTACTTTCGTGACCTTGGGTCAGGTCAAAGGTCACCAAATCATGATTTTTGGCTCACAGACATGGATGATCTCGGCAACTGCTGGGTCGATCTTAGTGAAACATTCACCAAACGATCGGCCGTGTGCCAGAGGCGTGCGGTTTGCACTTTCGTGACCTTGGGTCAGGTCAAAGGTCACCAAATCGCCGAAAAACATGATTTTTGGCTCACAGACATGGATGATCTTAGTGAAACCTTCACCAAACGATCGGCCGTGTGCCAGGAGTTTGCACTTTCGTGACCTTGGGTCAGGTCAAAGGTCATCAACTTGCCGAAAAACCAAAGAATTGGACTTACAGACATGGATGATCTCGGCAACCGCTGGATCGATCTTAGTGAAACCTTCACCAAACGATCGGCCGTGTGCCAGAGGCGTGCGGTTTGCACTTTCGTCGCCTTGGGTCAAGTCAAAGGTCACCGGATCGTCGAAGAACCAAAAAATAGTTTCTCGCAGACATGGATGATCTCGGCAACCGCTGGAACAACCTTAATAAAACATGTACCGGACGATCGGCCGTGTGCCAGAGGCATGCGGTTTGCACTTTCGTGACCCTGCGTCAGGTCAAAGGTCACCAGATCGCCGAAGAACCAAAAAATAGTTTCTCACATACATCGATGATCTCGGCAACCGCCGGATCGATCTTAGTGAAACCTTCACCAAACGATCGGCCGTGTGCCAGAAGCGTGCGGTTTGCACTTTCGTGACCTTGGGTCAGGTCAAAGGTCATCAAATTGCCGAAAAACCAAAACATTTGACTTACAGACATGGATGATCTCGGCAACCGCTGGATCGATCTTAGTGAAACCTTCACCAAACGATCGGCCGTGTGCCAGAGGCGTGCGGTTTGCACTTTCGTCGCCTTGGGTCAAGTCAAAGGTCACCGGATCGTCGAAGAACCAAAAAATAGTTTCTCGCAGACATGGATGATCTCGGCAACCGCTGGATCGATCTTAGTGAAACCTTCACCAAACGATCGGCCGTGTGCCAGAGGTGTGCGGTTTGCACTTTCGTAACCCTGCGTCAGGTCAAAGGTCACCAGATCGCCGAAGAACCAAAAAATAGTTTCTCACAGACATGGATGATCTCGGCAACCGCCGGATCGATCTTAGTGAAACCTTCACCAAACGATCGGCCGTGTGCCAGAGGCGTGCGGTTTGCACTTTGGTGACCTTGGATCAGGTCAAAGGTCACCAGATGGCCGAAGAACCCCCAAACAAATTTTCGCAGACATGGACGATCTCGGCAACCCCTGGAACGATCTTAATAAAACATGCACCTGACGATCGGCTGTGTGCCAGAGGCGTGCGGTTTGCACTTTCGTGACCCTGTGTCAGGTCAAAGGTCACCAGATCGCCGAAGAACCAAAACATAGTTTCTCGCAGACATGGATGATCTCGGCAACCGCTGGAACGATCTTAATGAAACATGCACCTGACGATCGGCCGTGTGCCAGAGGCGTGCGGTTTGCACTTTCGTGACCCTGCGTCAGGTCAAAGGTCACCAGATCACCGAAGAACCAAAAAATAGTTTCTCACAGACATGGGTGATCTCGGTAACCGCTGGATCGATCTTAGTGAAGGCTTCACTAAGCGATCGGTCGTGCGCCAGAGGCGTGCGGTTTGCACTTTCATGACCTTGGGTCAGGTGAAAGGTTACCAAATTGCCGAAAAACATGATTCTTGGCTCACAGACATGGATGATCTCGGTAACCGCTGGATCGATCTTAGTGAAACTTTCACCAAAAGATCGGCCGTGTGCCAGAGGCGTGGTGCGGTTTGCACTTTCGTGACCTTGGGTCTGGTAAAAGGTCACAAAATTGCCGAAAAACGTAATATTTGGCTCACAGACATGGATGATCTCGGCAACCGCTGAATCAATCTTAGTGAAATCTTCACCAAACGATCGGCCGTGTGCCAGAGGTGTGCGGTTTGGACTTTCGTGACCTTGGGTCAGGTCAAATGTCACAAAATCGCCGAAAAACAATTTTGGGCTCACAGATATGGCCGATCTCGACAACCGCTGCGCTGGATCGATCTTCATGAAACCTTCACTAAGCGATCGGTCATGCGCCAGAGGCGTACGGTTTGGAGTTTCGTGACCTTGGGTCAACTGAAAGGTCGTGACCCAAGGCCACGAAAGTCCAAACCGCACGCCTCTGGCACACGGGCGATCGTTTGGTGAAGGTTTTATTAAGATCGCCCGAGCGGTTGCCGAGATCATCCATGTCTGCGAGATGGTGTATGTCAGTCGGTGTATGTGAGATGGTGTCTGGTGGTATGTTTAGTTCTTCGGCAATCTGGTGACCTTTGACTTAACCCAAGGCCACGAAAGTGCAAACCGCACACCTCTGGCACACGTCCGATCGTTTGGTGAAGGTTTCACTAAGATCGATCCAGCGGTTGCCGAGATCATCCATGTCTGCGAGAAACTATTTTGGTTCTTCGACGATCCGGTGACCTTTGACTTGACCCAAGGCGACGAAAGTGCAAACCGCACGCCTATGGCACACGTCCGATCGTTTGGTGAAGGTTTCACTAAGATCGATCCAGCGATTGCCGAGATCATCCATGTCTGCGAGAAACTATTTGTTGGTTCTTCGACGATCCGGTGATCTTTGACTTAACCCAAGGCGACGAAAGTGCAAACCGCACGCCTCTGGCACACGGCCGATCGTTTTGGTGAAGGTTTCACTAAGATCGATCCAGCGGTTGCCGAGATCATCCATGTCTGCGAGAAACTATTTTTTTGGTTCTTCGACGATCCGGTGACCTTTGACTTGACCCAAGGCGACGAAAGTGCAAACCGCACGCCTCTGGCACACGGCCGATCGTTTGGTGAAGGTTTTCTAAGATCGATCCAGCGGTTGCCGAGATCATCCATGTCTGTAAGTCAAATGTTTTGGTTTTTCGGCAATCTGGTGACCTTTGACCTTATCCAAGGTCACCAAAGTGCAAACCGCAACGCCATGGGCACTAGATCGATGGCGGTTCCAAGATCATCCATTTGTAACTTTTTGTTGCGATGGACCTGAGACGCAGGTTACGAAGTCAAACCGGCCGATCGTTTGGTGAAGGTTTCACTAAGATCGATCCAACGGTTGCCGAGATCATCCATGTCTGCGAGGTCGACGTGCGTCGTGGAGGTTGATGATCGCGGTCCATGTCTGTAAGTCAAATGTTTTGGTTTTTTCGGCAATTTGATGACCTTTGACCTGACCCAAGGTCACGAACGTGCAAACCGCGCGCTTCTGACACGCGGCCGATCGTTTGGTGAAGGTTTCACTAAGATCATCCATGTCTGTGAGCCAAAAATCCTGTTTTTTGGTCATTTGGTGACCTTTGACCTGACTCAAGGTCACGAAAGTGCAAACCGCACGCCTATGGCACACGGCCGATCGTTTGGTGAATGTTTCACTAAGATCGACCCAGTAGTTGCCGAGATCATCCATGTCTGTGAGACAAAAATCATGTTTTTCGGCGATTTGGTGACCTTTGACCTGACCCAAAGTCAGGAAAGAACAAACCGAAGGCCTCTGGCACACGGCCGATCGTTTGGTGAAGGTTTCATTAAGATCATCCATTTCTAAATGTTATATTTTTTTGTTTTTCTGCAATTTGGTGACCTTTGACCTGACCCAAGGTCACGAAAGTCCAAACCGCACGCCTCTGGCACACGGACGATCGGCTGGTCAAGGTTTTATTAAGATCGCCCAAGCGGTTGCCGAGATCATCCATGTCTGCGAGATGGTGTATATCAGTCGGTGTATGTGAGATGGTGTCTGGTGGTATTTTTAGTTCTTCGGCAATCTGGTGACCTTTGACTGAACCCAAGGCCACGAAAGTGCAAACCGCACCCCTCTGGCACACGGCCGATCGTTTGGTGAAGGTTTCACTAAGATCGATCCAGCGGTTGCCGAGATCATCCATGTCTGCGAGAAACTATTTTTTGGTTCTTCGACGATCCGGTGACCTTTGACTTGACCCAAGGCGACGAAAGTGCGAACCGCACACCTCTGGCACACGGCCGATCGTTTGGCGAAGGTTTCACTAAGATCGATCCAGCATTTGCCGAGATCATCCATGTCTGTAAGTTAAATGTTTTGGTTTTTCGGAAATTTGATGACCTTTGACCTGACCCAAGGTCACGAAAGTGCAAACCGCACGCTTCTGGCACGCGGCCGATCGTTTGGTGAAGGTTTCACTAAGATCGATCCGGCGGTTGCCGAGATCATCGATGTCTGTGAGAAACTATTTTTGGTTCTTCGGCGATCTGGTGACCTTTGACCTGACGCAGGGTCACGAAAGTGCAAACCGCATGCCTCTGGCACACGGCCGATCGTCCGGTACATGTTTTATTAAGGTTGTTCAGCGGTTGCCGAGATCATCCATGTCTGCGAGACACTATTTTTTGGTTCTTCGACGATCCGGTGACCTTTGACTTGACCCAAGGCGACAAAAGTGCAAACCGCACACCTCTGGCACACGGCCGATGGTTTGGTGAAGGTTTCACTAAGATCGATCCAGCGGTTGCCGAGATCATCCATGTCTGCGAGAAACTATTTGTTGGTTCTTCGACGATCCGGTGACCTTTGACTTGACCCAAGGCGAGGAAAGTGCAAGCCGCACGCCTCTGGCACACGGCCGATCGTTTGGTGAAGGTTTCACTAAGATCGACCCAGCAGTTGCCGAGATCATCCATGTCTGTGAGCCAAAAATCATGTTTTTCGGCGATTTAGTGACCTTTGACCTGACCCAAGGTCACGAAAGTACAATCCGAATGCCTCTGGCACACGGCCGATCGTTTGGTGAAGGTTTCATTAAGATCATCCATTTCTAAATGTTCGATTTTTTTTTTTTCTGCAATTTGGTGACCTTTGACCTGACCCAAGGTCACGAAAGTCCAAACCGCACGCCTCTGGCACACGGGCGATCGCTTGGTGAAGGTTTTATTAAGATCGACCGAGCGGTTGCCGAGATCATCCATGTCTGCGAGATGGTGTATGTCAGTCGGTGTATTTGAGATGGTGTCTGTTTTTAGACCCTTCCCTTCTTGGTTGCACTTTGGACACTGAATCAGTTGCCCACCAAATCTGTCGATCAACCCTCCCTGGAATACAGAAAAACAAGCCCCCTATTCTTATAATGATTGTCTATGCCGTTTTTAAAGATGTTCAATGTGTTGCTACTGACAATAGTTCCTGGCAGCTGGTTCCAGTGTTCTACTACCCTGTTGGTGAAGAAAGACTGTCTTAACCTTGTCCTGCTGTGATTAACTTTAATTTTGAATTGATGACCTCTAATTGCATCATTTCTGTTAAATCCCAACATTTCCCTGAGATATCCCTGTTCCGGATCATGAACAACTTTAAAAACCCTGGCGAGATCTCCTTCCTCAGCCTTCTTTGTTCTATGAAAACATATTCAATTTCTAAATCTTCCCTCGTTGCCAGGTTGCCTATACCATTAACCATTTGTGTTGCCTTCTTTGCACTCTCTCTCTCTAAAAGCCAACAATCTTTCTCATAACTAGGGGACCAAGCTTGGACACAGTATTCCAAATGTGACCTGACATATGCAAAGCAAAGCCCTGATGACCTCACTTTTGTATGACACATTCCTCTGTATTGCCCCAAGCCTTAGTGCCTTCTTCCTGACTGCTTTGGTCTGTTCTGGATGCCCCCAATTTTGTTTTCAAAATAACACCTAATTCCTTTTCCTGCTGAGTCACAGATAGTACTTGGCCACCCATCAAGTATGGTGCCTTCATATGCTGCCTACCTACACACATGACTTTGAACTTATGAAAATTAAACTT